>JZKD02S1653913.1:84747-105148 GCA_000966675.3 Picea glauca | reverse complement strand
TATATATATATATATATAATTTTAAAAAATAATGATAAAATTGAAAACCAATTTACTGTTATCTTCACTATAATAACAATGAATACGTAATGTACCCAACCCCTAGTTGGGTCACATCACCGCTAAAACTACCCAATAATTTTTTTTGATACCAAATCTATATGCAAAAATAACACACAACATGACACTCAAACTCATGCAACTATCTATGCTACTTAAAAACGTAATTGCAACTACTATAATTGTGCACAACAACAATTAAACAACATAAAAAAACATTCAACCATATGAATAAATATTCGATTGCATCATTCTGCTCACAACAAGTAGCATTTAACCAAGATAACTCAGAGTAAATTGCACAACAATTATATCAACAATTAACATGAATAGACACAAGACATAAGAACACTTATCTTAATGAAATGTGCAACCCACTGCAGAGGATGGACGCTCCTTCCAACCATAGGATTGATGTTCTAGATATCAATAGCAAGCCACCTCCGATTTGAGGCTATGAATACACAAGAGACGATTGTCCCTAAGGTTGGATAATGTCCCTTTCTCAACAATAAATTCTCATAGAAAATTCCAATCCACCAACTTTCTTCCCCTCAACCTGCATAACCCAAGGAATGGAATCCCCCTTCACTGCTCACAGTCCCACATGCCTTTCCACTCCCCTCCAGGGATTCCAACATAGGTTGGATAGGAAATATACTTGATGGGACCTCAAGAATTCTCCAACTGTTGTTGGAATACTGAGAGGAGGGCAGGGTGAATCAGTATGAGCACTCTATTCCACTTTTAACCACAGTATATAAAACTCAAATTTATCAATAACATTCAACAGTTTAATATCAATGTATCATCTATGATTGCATTCAATACATCACATCAAGTACACCGTACACTAGTATTTACATGGAAACCCAAATGGGAGAAAACCACATAATTATCAAGAATTCTCCAGCTGCAACTAGAAGGAGGCTCCAACCTGAAGGAAGCTACAACTCCTTGAATTATCTGGATCCAACCAAAAGAAGGATACAATCCCCTGATTCTCAAGATCCAACCAGATGAAAGCTCCTACTCCCTGTATTCTCTAGTGCCAACTGGAAGGAGTCTACAACCCCCTTTCCATGACCCATCTTGTCACCCTAAAATATAAGTGCCACAATCACTACTACTACCACTGTCAACCTTTCACTGTCAACTTGTTACTATATCCAACCTGTCATTGTAATCAACCTATCAATGTAACCAACCTATTACTACCACTGCCACTGTGACTGTCTCATATACAAAATCATATCCACTCTCAAACGCATGCAACTCATGCCAATATCATCAAGAGAATATTTGGAAACATATTCCCAACATCACCAACAGATGCCTCTACCAAGCATGTGCCAATATTACCAACATACCATCACAATATATGTGTCTCAATCAAGTACCAAACCTATACCATGCATCAACCTGTACCACAACCTGTATCATACCATGTACCATAACAAGTGAATGGACCATGCACCAATCTTATACCATCAAACATGTAAATCAACCATGTACCAACCATGTACATCAACAATCACCATACCATGTACCAATCCTATATCAAAGAAGTGCATCAACCATACACCAAATCATATACCAAATACAATAAGATATCATCAATGAAATTCCTCAACCATATGCCAAGAATATGTTCCAAATGTGTACCAAGCATGTATATATATCACCAACAAGTACCTCATACATGTATCTCAAAAAATATTCCCAATATCCAAGATGCTCCTCAAACCATGTGCCTCAACCATATACCATATCACTCATGATATGTCTCAGTCATGTCATACACCATAACACCATAAACATGTAAACCTCAAAACATGCATATAAACATACCTTTAAATCTGTAACATACCTGGTGTATGTGATCACATACTTGCATACCTTCCTCAACTTCAGCAACAAGAGAATAACATCTTCATCAAACTTTACCTTAGTCTCATGGGACTAGCTTTTGGATTAGTCACAAACCCTATCTTTCAGCAAGCATAACTATGTACATGTAATGAATAAGGTATGAAAAATTTACCCAATATTATTCAATGTCTTATCTGCAATTCCTCTAAGTTTCACTACTTGGAACATCCCATAAAAGGAGTTATAGAAAAAATGGCAGACCTTGCTAAATTCTGGCTTATTCTAGAGAGTGAACTTGTAGAGAATGCCACACATGGAATATTTGATATCAGAATATGAAAATTGTACACAATAGACTAAAGACTGTAATATATCCAATTAATTTGGTCTCATGAAATTTAGATTCTCTATGAAACAGTTATGACTATTTTACCCAAAAAACTTGTTTTAGACTAGTTTCAGGACTAGCCACAAACCCTATCTTCCACAGAGTGTATATCCCAAAATACAACAACCTAGAAGCGGAAATTTCTACCAAAGGTACCTTGATATGTCATATCAATATCATCCAGGTTTTGCTATCGGAATCATTCTAGAGACAATGTTATAGAAAAAATGGTAAGATGACCTGTAAATAACATACCTTAGAATACATCCTCTCAAGACTTCATCCTCACTTGGAATTTCTCCCTTCTTTACTTCATATTCCCTCTAAAACATGCCTCATATATACTTGGTTACCTAAGATAAGAATCACTTTATCAATTATATAGATATTCAATGAACTTGTGTGTATATTAAATGTGCTTATGAGAGACTTCTTGAGGTGTATTTATACTTTTTCTAAACAACATATTTCCTTAACTTTAGGACCTCTTTCCTTAACTTTAGGGCTTCTTGAACTTTCTTGTTACATCCACTTTACCCTTTTCATTCATTGAATTGTAACCAACTAGGGGCTTCTTGACCATTCTTCGGGGTTTCTAACTTCACAAGGTCATAACTCCTCAACCACGAGGAACCACGTGGCGTACCACATATCACCGGAAATGACATGATGCATGCTATCCATATATGAGTGTCTTACATTCATTCAAATTGTCCTTCATGTCCAAATTACTCAACCAACTTTGGGTATTGTAACCACACCTCTAGGGATCATTGTCCAACGATCTCATGATATCTATGGGGATTTCAGAATTCTCCAATGGTTGAAATCAATATTCAAAGGTTGAAATCTATCTTCAAGGGTTGACATCGATATTCAAGGGTTGACATCAATGAAAATCAATTGTCCAAACAAATTGTCCAACAATCTCCCCCTTTGGCATTGATGACAACACTAATGGCATGCATTGATGGAAACACTTATGCATACTCATGCTCATGCTTCCCTTGTGTCCAACTCTCCCCATGTATCCATGCCATTATTCTTATCTCTCCCCCTTTGAAATCAATGATAAAGGGTGTCTCTCCTTGGGGATTCTCCCCCTATATTCATGCATCTTGTTCTTTCTCTCCATTTCCATGCCTTTGTTCTTTCTCTCCATGTTTCTCTTCATGTTCCACCTCTATTTAAATGTCAAAGAGTGGCTCCCTTTGAAAGTATACATGCTATAAAAAATCATGGGAAAAAGGATAACTCCCCCTATCGGTATGTCTCCCCCTGTGTGCATGCTACTGATCTTCCTTTATAATGACTTGACTTCTATGCAAGGTTCTATGTAGATAAATGTAGGGATACTTGTGAAATGTTTCATTTACTCTCTTTCATTGCTTCTTATCGTCCATTGGTGCTTCCGCTTGAAATTCATTGACATATATATAAAACATTAATTACTTGATTTCTTCAATCACTTGACCATACTAATCAATGATTTCCTTCTGATGATATAACTTATGCTGACGGTTTCTCTTTCCCTGTTTTGTTGTGCCTTTCACTGCTTTCCTTTCTGTGACAAACTGATTCCAATTGTAGATACAATTTTATGCATATTCTCTAACTCATGTCTTATATACCTTATAAGCATCTCATGAATCTATCTCATATGTCATAAAATATTCATAACCCTGTTACTCAATTGTCCACAATGTTGAACCATCTGTCACTTTACTAATCTAAATAATTCTTTGTTGCAATTGATCATCACATATCCCTATTTCTCAGACCGAATCATATATTTCCACTAATCTGCAATGCATCCTTTAACTTTTAATGAATATATCCCTGCTCGGAAAGTGTGCCAATGATATTCCTCTTATGTATGATTCCAAATGATCATGCATTGTGATATATCTATCTATACCTTCCAGTAATCTCATGAATCCATTTATGTTCATATGTCATTAAAATGTCCATGGTTTTTCTAGTCAACTATATGATTCTACTGCAACTGTCTACAACAACCGTCTGCTCAATCTGCAAATCAGAATCTACATGTATGGAACAATAAGTACTGAAGATATATATGTCTAAGTACATACACTCAATCCACCATACATGAAAGACTACTAAAGGTGTGCAATTGTTTAATGATGCCAGCATGGGAGAACTTATTCTCAACTAATTAATATGTCATTGTATACTTTTTCTATCTAAATTCTTTGAATATTCCTTTTTAAACTCTGCAAACTGCTCAAAAAATGATTTCGTAATCTGTAGTAGCCACTCCATATACTCCCCTTGTTCAAAATTCATATTACTGAGAGTATATAAGAAGGATGGCTCAATGAGTGCACACTGGAGTATGGCTCAATGAGGATGGCTCAAGGGAGTATTACCGTTATGAATAATAAATAATTTACACATGATATACTCTGTATAACTCAATGAGTACGCACTGGAGGAGAACCAATGCACCATAGTGGTGGTCTAGAGTGATATGGACACACACCATCATTTACGAGAATGAACTACCACCTAGTTTAGTCTCTCAGGCAGTTACGGGAGTGAACTGCCACCTAGTTGAGTTAACTAGTCAACTAGTCATCAGTTAACTGACTGAGCATAGAGTAGTGAGGAGTTAACTCATGAAATCAAGGGTAATCCGCCAGTATGGTGATGATCCCAAGGAAAGTGTGCATTAGTTGGTGATGATCCCAATGTTGCATGGTGACAAAACTAATGCAGCATCTAAACTCAACTCAACTAGTAAAACTGAAGTGTCAACTGAAAGAGAATATTCTCCAGGTGGAATATTCTCCCCTAAAATATAGGAGACTGGATAATGACTAATTATGAGTAATAAACAAGGAAAAACCTTAGGAAAAAAAAATCCTAGGTGTCGGTGAAGTAACTCCAACACCCCCCCTGAACATCACTATGGTGAAAATAAAGAATGGGTCCTGGCAACGAGTCCATGTTAGGTACCCAAATACAAAATATACATTGAAATAAAGTGAGGAAAGAGGGAAAACCTCATGGGAAAAAACCCCCCTCAAGGTACAATGTATGTAAAAAGAAGAACTACATTTTCTAGGAAACTGTGTCCTTCACTCCAAGACGACTTCGTAGAGAATGGAATTTTTTCTCAGTGAAGGTCTTGGTGAAGATGTCTATCATATGTTCTGCTGAAGGATAGAACTATAGTTTGATGATCCCCTCGTGTACTAAGTCCTGGATGTAGTGCATGTGGATCTCGATGTGCTTCATCCGCTGCCTCTAAACTAGATCTCTACAGAACTTCATAGTGCTCTAGTTGTCACACCAGATGACGATCGATCGATGAAACTAAATGCCCAACTTAGTGAGAAAATGTTGTAGCCACATAGCTTGAATGGTTATATTAACTACCCATCTATACTTTTCCTCGACTGAATATAGAGAAATGGCATATTGCTTCTTACTCGACCAACAGATAGGCCCATAACCAAGACTGAGTGAGTAACCATATGTGGACTTGCGATCAGTGCTATCGCCAGCCCAGTCAGACTCAGTAAAACTGATGAGATATAATGTAGATTTTGCTGCATAATGAATCCCAAAGGTGATGGTGCCCTGTACGTATTGAAGGATACACTTTGCATCCTTCCAATGTACCTCATGAGGCTCTTGCATGAACCTAGAAACTTCACCAATTTCATAGGAGAGGTATGGTCTGGAGTGTGTGAGTCTTGAGATATAGCAAGCTCCCCACTAGTTGTCTGTACGGTGTGTTGTCAACCAATGGAGTCTTCCTGCTATCCTCAAGTTCGACTCCTGATAGGAAAGGAGTCGAAGAAGACTTGCAGTCTGTCATGTGAAATATCTCAAGGAGATCTTGTGCATACTTGGCCTAATACAGTTTGATGCCTGATGCATCTTGACTGATCTCGAGTCCATGGAGGAAGTGTAGAGGACCCATGTCCGTCATTAAAAACATGTCATGTAGGATCCTCTTGACTACAACAATTGCTAAATTTGAACAACCGGTGATCATAAAATCATCAACATGCATAACTAAAAGTAGAAGTGAATCAGTCGTCCCGAACATGTAGACATTTGGGTCTAATTTACAACGTACAAAGTTTTGCGACAGCAGGTAGGAGTCCATCTTGGCATACCATTCCCTCGGAGCCTACTTGAGGCCATAAAGGGATTTCTTCAGTCGACAGACCAAACATGAGTCCTGCATAAATCCCTAGGGTTTCTCCATGTAGATCTCCTCAGAGATATCACCATGAATAAATGCATTCTTCACGTCCATCTGATGGACTTCCCATCCCTTGGCTGCCATAATGGAAAATGCCAATCGTATGGAATCCATCTTCACTACTGGAGAGAAGGTCTCATCATAGTCAATACCATGAACCTGTTGAAAGCCTTTAGTCACAAGCATGGATTTGTATCTACTAATATGTACATCTTCTACACTTTTGGTCCTGTAGACCCATCTGCATCTCACAAGTTTCCTCCCAGAAGGAAGGGGAACTAGATCCCAAGTCTGGTTCTCGAGGAGGGAGTTGTACTCCTCCTACATGGCGGATTCCCAAAAGGGATTTCCAGTAGCCTCACCATAAGAATGTGGATCTAAAGACTGAACCAAGAAAATATTCCTGAAGGGAAATGGTTCATGTTACACATAAAAAATACTTACTTCGATAGTGTCGTAAGTGTCGTCATTATAAGTGTCGCAAGTGTTGCATTTTGCTCACAAGTGTCACAAGTGTCAGGGAAGCATTCTGCCGTGATGCCTATGTTGTGCCTATAAATGACATCAGGGGGAAACTTGGCACATGTCAAACACTTGATTTGGAAGAGGAGGAAAGGTTAACCGGGTTCATGAACCTTTTTCCATCTTAAAACACTCAAAAAACTGAGTTTTTGGAGGGGAGCGCTCCCCTATACCTCTTCTGGGAGCACTGGCGCTCCCCCTTACACTATCTGGGAGTGTTATAAAGCTCCTTTTTCCCTTTTGAAGGACCGCTGGTGTCTTTAGGAGTGCTGGTTCCCCCCTTAAGCCTACTACAGTGCTCTGATGGCCCTTTTAAGGGAGCGCTACCCATTTTAGGCAGCAGTTGAGTTGTTGAGATGAATGGGGGAAGGATATTTTCATTCTTAGAAGGCAGTTGAGCTCGAATCCCTAGTCCAGCCATGATATTAGGTCAGATACTCAACTGAAGGAGGAAAATCCTCACCTTCCCCAAGGATATGTCAAGTTGTTGAGCCTCTCCAAGGCTATATAAGCAAGCTTTCTCATGGTGAAAGGGACTGAAAAGAGAGAATCACACCAAACTTATGATCTTATAAGTGGTGTTGTAACAGAGATATTTTGGAAGCAAGAGACCTATGATCTCATAGGGAGCAATCAGTGAAGCTTTCATCATTTGGATCGTAGATTTTTTAGCAAGGGTTAGACAAGGAGGACTTGACAAAACTACTGCAATTCACCTATGGTTGTAAGCAATGTTTTGTCCTCATTAAAATAATTTGCTTGGCCTGTTTCTTTCTAATTCATGTTCAATCTCACATGAATTTGTCTTTTTATTATATAGATCTATTTCGGACTAATCTTGATAGAGTAGGAAGTGGTCGTACTTTGTTTGTCTACAGGACTTGTCGAAGAGCGAAAGATTGGAGCTCAACTCGGAGCGTGCAGGGACAAACGTCGATTAAAGGTACTCATATTCTCCTTCCTTCTCACACACTAGTCCACTTAGATCTAAAAGGAAGTTGGTGACCATGATAAGCACTTTCTGTCTTAGATTTAAGAGTCTAGCTCTTTGAGGAGATCTACCTGTCCGCAGGGAGATTTTCCTTCAACAGAAACTGGCGACTCCACTGGGGAGCTCGAATCAAAACTTTTAGTTTTGATTTTTCCTCATAAGACCTTGTGTTTCCCTTTGGTTTTTTTCCAACCTTGTTCACCCCTTTATATCTGATTTCATTTGCTGATTGACTCTTCACTCCATCACACTCAGCTTGATTGTCAAAATTTGACTGAATTTTGGGTTTTTTGGACTTTTTTCTGAGCTTTAGGACTCCAACGCTCCCCTTCCTTGTTAGCAGAGTTCCAACACTCCCTTAAGATACTGGACATAGCTTTATAATGCTCTGGTGGCCCTTATACCAGAGCGCCAGACCTTTTTTTCCCAAAATCTCTTCAAAATTGCAATTTTTGAAGGTCCAAACCTTGTTTTCTCACTTGCTGGGCTGCTTTGTGATTCAATGATTCTTCCTTTGACCTTTGACATGCTTCCTCTTGAGAATTAAACACCTTATTGTTCATATTTTATGACCTTCTTCATTCTTTTTGAGTTTTTGTTGTTGAGAGCTTGAAATCGATCCGCTGCTTTTTTCCTCTCCTATCCGACTGAGTGGGAACTCTGGTGAAGGACATATGAAGTCTGTGACTCTTCTCACTTGGTTTTTTAAAGGTCATTGTTCTTTGAACACTTCATTTTTTTGTGAATTGTTTGGTTTTTGCATTTGTTATTTTTGTTCTCTATTTTCTTCTTGCTTCAATCACAGCAAGAGGGTGTTTGTTGTGTATGCGAAATCTGATCATGCTTGTCTGAATCTCCTTGATCTGAAAAGGTAGTTGATAGGAGAAGTATTTCGCATTGAATTAGTTATCATTCGCATACAAACGAAAAAGTTACATTTTAGTGCTTGATTTGCATATTATAAGGCATTTTTCAGAAATGTTTTAGCATTGCATTGGATTCGATTAAGAACCAATTGATAGAGGATTTTTCATATTAGTGTTTGAAAGTGAAAACGACTCCTTCTCTTTCCCTTAAATAGGTGTTCATTGAAAATAAACGACTGCTTATCATCTTTCATGCATCTTTTTGGGCATTGAGTCATCATTCCATTAGTTTCACTTTCGTGCACCCTTTGAGTAAAGAACAGCTATAAAATGAACGCTAATTAAAAAATTATCTAGAACATTTTTGTTTTTAGGATCTTCCATCAACAGTAGAATAGGGTTAGCACTTTGGATTAGGATGTGAGTACAACTCTCCAAAGTTTTCAAAACAAACATTAGCATCCTAAGTTAGGGAGAGTCAAATCCAATTGTCGTATTGTTTTTCTGGGATCCCCCTCTCACACAGGGGTTATGCACGAGGTCGCATTCGGGTGAGTTACGGAGATTATCCCTCCGTAGTTCAACTGTTTGTAGTGGTTGGATCGTATATTGGGGGTCACTTGGAGGTATACCCACGATTATGTGTGGGAGCCTTTAGGTTTGATTTCAGACTTGTTATCCTGCCCATACGTTCTAGATTGGACTGTCGACTGTACTCGCCCAGGGACTCACTACGAATTGGTATTTTTAGTTGCCATAATCTTTAGGTACTTACACAAGGTGACGGTGAAGGGAAGTCTCACTGTACCTGGAACAGACATTGGTCAAACTCACTTGGGCTCCTTGGAGGGTAAATCCACAATTACTGTGTGGAAGCTTTCACCAAGGCATAAGTCCGTTAATAAGGTCGTCGTTGTAATTGTTCCATCATATCCCAGCCCCTTCTCGACTTGATCATGTGACGTTGGATTTCATCACCAACTAGTACGGTCATCGAGAGAACTTTTGTCTACTTGGTTGATTCCTAGATTTCTTAGCGCATGTTGTTTCTTTTTGTTAGTTGGCCCTAGATTTTCAGTGTGATCTGTTATTCTCCACAATTGATCTCGTATATGATAAAGGTCTTCGCCGATCACGTAGGATGCAAGGGTTGCCTCCGGAAGGCTATCAACCCTTAACTTCTAACCCTCCAGAAGACAACTACCGTAGAGAGGTAGAAAATCCATCTGACGCCAGAAGCGCTATTTCTCCCTCGTTAGATAACCCAGAAGACGCTTTGGGCATGATTGAAAATCCCACCACACCTGTTTCGGTAACTCCTCTCGAACCACTTTTGGTTCGTTTAGACTCCCTTGGGAACGTCATAGACGAAGAAGTCCCATGATTACCGGAGAGGATATTTACCGAAACGTATATGGGATCCACAGAACCACTCTTTGGTGACGAGTATAGGACTCTTGTTCGTCCTAGCACCGCAGTAGCAACCAATCCCACACCTTCTCATTCTGTATAGAGGACTTCATCGGGACATGATCTCTATGAGCATTTCGAATCTATTCGACAACCCTTTCCTCCTCATGACCCTCCTAGTGAACCAGGACCATCCGGTCAAACTATGAATCACCCAGTCGATCAGGTTATTCACCCTACTACTACACCAACACAATTCCATCCTAATGTTCAACTCATAACCTCTACTCATACCCAAAGCACTTCAATCTCTACCTCTATTTCTACAAGTTTTTACTCTACAGCGCCGCATGTTCCACACGATCCTGCTGGGACATCTTCTCACCTGAGAATGCAGACCCCTGCTCGCCAAACACAACCAGCTGGAGGGAAACCACCATCCAACATACCTTTCCCTCCTGGAGGACTACCTTTCCATGGTGGGCCTGCCCCTCCTAGGGGACAACCCCCTGTTCATTCTCCTCCTGGAGGGAAACCTCCATTGGCCAGTCAAACCCCGGTCATACATCCACCACTGGCAGGGGGGAAACCCTCATTTGCTGGAAACCCTTCACAATCCTGGGGAGTATCTTCAGGAGGCACTTTTACTCAACCCCATGTTGGGGGGCACTTGTATAATAACCCACTAGGAGGAGTATCCAATCATGTCCCTTCCGGAACATCTTACGAGCAATCTTATCTGGGCGGTATCCAAAACACCATCTAGAGTTCTTTGGGACCACAGTCTTATCCTTCTTATGGGACTCATATGTATCCACCTCCAGGATATACTCCTTACCATTCTCAAGGCCAAAATGTTTATCCTCCTCATGGGCAAATAAATCACCCGACCTATAATGTTCAAAACCCACCGGGTTATTCCCATGTTTCTCATGCACCATCGAATCCTAATTATCCTGGCCAGCAACAACTGTACGTAGGAGGACCTACTGGTTACAACTATCCACCTAACCCAGTCTATGGTCCTACTGGTGTTCCTATGCCACACCAGTATCATTCGCACATTAACCGATAGCTACCTTTCCTTGCGACTCTGGATCTCCCAGACTTGTCTCGGTTAACTAATGATCCTATTTCTCATTCACCGGTTTGGCCAGTCATTCCAGCTAAGCTTCCTTATGATATTCCAAAGTTTGACGGAAACCCTGGTGAAGATCCGAACAACCACGTGATGACTTTCCATTTGTGGTGTTCATCAAACTCCCTCATGGATGATTTTGTACGTTTGCGTCTTTTCCAGCGAACGCTTATCGGTTCGGCAGCAAAGTGGTATATTGAACTACCACGTGCTTCTTTTCATGATTTCAATTCCCTTGCCATGTCTTTCCTCACGCACTTTCAACTTCCTATTCGCTACGAGACATGTACTAAACTCTTGACCTCCCTTCGTCAAACCAACTCCGTGCATATCTCTGACCATATTCATGAGTGGAGGTGACGACGAACGATGATCAAGGCAGTCATTCCTGACATGCTCTTGGCAGAATGGTTTACTAAATCACTGTTACCCCCGATCGCTCGCGATGTCTCTATGGGTGGTGCGGTCATAGAGGAACAATCCATTTCTCGAGCTCAGTACTTAGACTTGGTTTATTCCCAATCTAGTACTTTGTATGATTTTCTTCTGAATGTTGCTCGAGTTAATACCGATCCTTCTAAGCCATCATCCTCATCTCATGCGGATGGTGTTATCGGTTTCGTCAAATCCAAATCAACTACACCCTCCTCTACCTCCCCCCAAACTCAGATCTTTGAGGTGAATGTAGTTCAATATGCCCCTTCACAACAATCTGGAGGCAAGAATAAGATAAAGAATAAATCAAAAAATAATAATGAACAACCCAAGAATTAAACACCTGCTACCGAAAAGCAACCAAAACAGAAATTGAAATTCCCATGTATCATTTGTGGTGACGATCACTACACTCGATATTGTCCACTTCACAATGAAGTGGCCAAAATTTTCCAAGGGAAGTCACAGCCCGTTGTGCTTACTCAACCTTTTCCGCAGTAGCAATCCATGGTTTCTCAAACCCCCTCTCCTAGGGGCAGTTCTAGCAAACCTAATGATGAGGCCTTGTCGAGTGCACATATTTATATGTTTAATGGGATCAATTTGACCACTCTCTCTAAGACCTACGACACACCAGGTAACCCTGAAAAAGGAAAAGACACTAACAGTGCCGGCACTTTACCGGATCCATCATCATCCTCCGTTAGTCTTCCATCGGTTAATCCTCCTCCTGGACCACTTCAGATTGAGAAAACCACATTCGACTCTATATTATGCCCTCCTAAGAGCACTATCCGTAAAGCTACCTTTAATCCTAGTTCACGTGCTCCCCAAAACTACAACATTGTTGAAGATTTGGCTCAAGCACCGTGTGCTATGTCTGTGTTAGAAGTTCTACAGCACTGCCCCAGTCAACGTAGAATGCTCTTGACCGCTCTTGGCACTGTTGATCCTGAGTCATCCAATCATATCATGTTTAACCTGGATAATTATGCGTCTCGACTCTCCCACCAACTTGCTTTCCAAGTTGATGTTGTTGTTCACAATCAACAAATCCATCGAACTATTCTGGATGAGGGAGCCTCAACTTATGTCATGTCTTTAGCGTGTTGGAAAGGTTTAAAGTCACCAGCACTCAACAAATCTCCAATGATGTTACGTGCCTTCGATGGGCGAGGTTTTCATCCCCATGGGATTTTACAGTCCCTACCCATCCAATTGGGTGGAAAAACCATTACTGTTGATGTCGAGGTGGTCGATGCTCCCCTCGATTACAACTTGTTACTTGGAAGAAGTTGGTTTTATGCCATAACTGTCATTGCCTTGTCAGTTTTCCGATGTGTACAATTTCCTCACCAGGGAAAAATTGTCACTATTGATCAGTTGGATTTTTGTACGACCGATGCTTGCGCTCCTGCTACCAACAATATTCCTTTCTTGGGAGGCCACAAGATCATGTATGAAAGCATTGGTGTTGGCTTACTGAAATATTCTATCCTCATGGGTACCTTCCCTACACCACTTCCACCGACTACACATCACATTGCCACCGTCGATATGATTTCGACCGTGGATTATCAATCTTTGGAATCATTCGATCCTTGGATTGTACCTTTCCCTTTGGAATTCGATGCACTAAGTGACACTGTGCCACTTAGTCCAGCCGAAATGTCATACGTTTCTACCCAATCTGCTTCTCCCTCGTCAGATGACCAACATCTATTGGCGCCTAACGTTTCCTTGATGCAATCATAGTTGAGTTCTTTTTCATCTACGATCGACTACATTTCCCCAACTTTTCCTTCGGATGAGTCTATTCCGGAAATGTTTCGCATTGACAAGTTACCTTGGGATAACAACTGTCACCGATTCTCTTTTCTTCCCCCTCGTGCAGAAATTCGGGTAGATATACCATCTATCTCCCCTCCTGGTGTTGATTTTTCATCATCTCCCATGCTTTCAACTTTCGACGATTTGGATCCGGTAGTGGATATGGTGATTTCTTCAGTAGGATTATTGGAGCCTGATCTCCTTACTCCTATCGCAACTCTCGACATGTGTCCCTTCTCAAGTGATTATCTTCCATCTAGCGAAGATATCCTGGAGGCCATGACCGTGTTTTATCCTTCGACATGGTACCCTTATAGAGCATTATCCTCTTGGAACCCCTGATCCGGACGAACCTATGATCATAGTTTCTCTTCTCTGTGGAAATCTCGTTAAAAAATGAAACAGAGGCCTTGAGCATAGTTCTTTTCTTGTGTCAAGCTCGTTAAAAAATGAAACAATCATCTCTCTTGAACCTTCTTTTCATCCACCCTTCTCCTTTTTCTCATCTACTAGAGGAATTGGTGACAACCTCAAAGTCGGTGAATGAATTGAAGCTTGGAGGGCATGTCTCCAGCCTTTGCCGATCATTCTGGAGCTAAGTCACCAGCTTTTAAGCTGGGGGCATACTGAGCTTAGTCTTTGTTCTTTCTCGTGCTCGTAAATACATGAGAATTCATCCGGGTAGACTTTTATCTCTTTTTCAGACCTGTATGGATACACAAAAAAGGAACCCCCTGGAGTCCCCTTTAATGTCTTTTCAGACTCTCTAAACATGAAAATATTGCCGAATGATCTTGCTTCCTTTCCCACTCGTTAAACGGTTTGAAAGGGCATCTTTCGAGTGATAATTTATCTCTTTTTCGGCCTCGTGAGACTAACATTATGAAAAAGGACAACATTGGAGTCACCTTTAAGTTCTTTTCAAACTCTTTAAAAATGAAAAGATTACCGAGTGACCTTGTTCTCTTCACGCTCGTTAAAGTATTTGAAGAAAACATCTGTTGAGCGATAGTTTATCTCTTTTTCGGTCTCGTCAGACTACTTTACGAAAAAGGAACTAAGAGAGTTCTCTTTTAAGTGTTTTTCCAGACTCTATAATCATGAAAAACCTTCGATTTTTCTGTCTTTGGACTCCCTAAATAAAACACCGACAGGCCCATATGGGACCGAACCCTTACTTCTTCCAGTTCCTTAAACAAAGGAAGAGGAACTTACTGAAGGTGAGTTTTATCGAGCATGTGTTACCCTCCTCAAGCTCGTTAAATTAAAAACAGGTACTCATCTATCTAGATGGGGGAAAATTTGAAAGAAACAAGCCAAGCATTTTTTTGAGAACATTACCAAATAACTCTTAGAGTCGCCCTTGAACATGACACTTTGTCTTTGCGCACATATTAATCCGCTGAACCTCTGCACTGAGCCAATCCTCTGAGTTTTTCTTACTCCTTTGGGTCACCCGATGAAAGTCACAGTATCCACTGCATTATCGTGTTTTGGTCCATGTCACATTTCTGTTGTTGTGCCTCAGTGTTCAAGGGAAGTATCCGCCTCGAGATTCAGCCATCACAAATATCTTGTCTTGATACTCATGTCAGTCCATGTTTATTTGATCTACCAATTACATCTCTATGTCTGTTTCGTGTCGTTGATGGGGGATACATCAAGGCCCTCCTTCGATGAGCCTATTCCTGTTGACTTCAACACATTATCCAGGAATTAGACTTAGAAACCAGTTAGTACTTCGGGACCTGCATGCCTCAATGGCAGGCCTCCTCACATTCGACAGTGGGTTTACATTATTGAATTCTGATCAGATGATTCCACGGATGTTTGAATTCAGCTCATCCATTCACATTCGTTGGAATGTACTAGGGTACCTTGGGAATCATTGACATTAATGGTGATCTCCCTCGCACTTGTTAACGGTTTACATCATTGACCGGTAATCAAGTGGTTTCTGCCATGTTCGACATTAGGACATCTATTCACATGGTTAGATTCTCACTACATTGGGATCGGTAAGAAGACCCTGGGTTGAGTGATCACTTTGATATATACTTTCCCCAGGTTGCGCTGGAGTTTCTTTTGAACAATGACACATATACTGTGACATAGATCCACTTTGTATTGGTCGTGGCTATGTCTTGTCATCTCGTAGATCCACTGTGTATTCTTCGTGGCTACGATCAGTTCATGTCATAAGAGTATAGATCCATAGTGTATTTTCAGTGGATATACCTTTTTTATCAATACAATTATGGATCCACAATGTATTTTATGGTGGCCATATCTTGCAAGTCTTGATCGCCCAAGCATAGGTATGCCTGCCTTGGGTTTGAAACATGTCATAATATTTGTTGGATGTTTGTGTGTAGCTTTTGTCAAGTTCTCTGTGTCTATACCCTTGCTTTAAAGTCTACAAAGCATTTCAGTTATCAGTTCCTGTCTTCTAACTTCATATTTTGGGGGGCAATCTGTTACACATAAAAAATACTCACTTCGATAGTGTCGCAAGTGTCGCATTTTGCTCACAAGTGTCGCAAGTATCAGGGAAGCATTCTGCCATGATGCCTATGTCATGCCTATAAAAAACATCAGGAGGACACTTGGCACATGTCAAACACTTGATTTGGAAGAGGAGGAAAGGTTAACTGGATTCATGAACCTTTTGCCATCTGAAAACACTCAAAAAACTGAGTTTTTGGAGGGGAGCACTCCCCTATACCTCTTCTGGGATCGTTGGCTCTCCCCCTTTCATTGTTTGGGAGAGTTATAAAGCTTCTTTGGCCCTTTTGAGGGAGCGTTGGTGTCTTTAGGAGTGTTGGCGCCCCCCTTAAGCCTACTGGGGAGCGCTACAGTGCTTTGATGGCCCTTTTAAGGGAGCACTACCCATTTTAGCCAGCAGTTGAGTTGTTGAGATGAATGGGGGAAGGATCTTTTCATTCTTAGAAGGCAGTTGAGCTCGAATCCCTAGTCCAACCATGATCTTAGGGAAGATCCTCAATTGAAGGAGGAAAATCCTCACCTTCCCCAAGGATATCTCAAGTTGTTGAGCCTCTCCAAGGCTATATAAGCAAGCTTTCTCATGGTGAAAGGGACTGAAAAGAGAGAATCACACCAAACTTATGATCTTATAAGTGGTGTTGTAACAAAGATATTTTGGAAGCAAGAGACCTATGATCTCATAGGGAGCAATCAGTGAAGCTTTCATCATTCGGATCGTGGATTTTTGAGCAAGGGTTAGACAAGGAGGACTTGACAAAACTGTTGCAATTCACCTATGGCTGTAAGAAATGTTTTGTCCTCATTAATATAATTTGCTTGGCCTGTCTCTTTCTAATTCATGTTCAATCTCACATGAATTTGTCTCTTTAGTATATAGATCTATTTTGGACTAATCTTGATAGAGTAGGAAGTGGTCGTACTTTGTTTGTCTACAGGACTTGTCGAAGAGCGAAAGATTGGATCTCAACTCAGAGTGTGTAGGGACAAACGTTGATTAAAGGTACTCATATTCTCCTTCCTTCTCACACACTAGTCCACTTAGATCTAAAAGGAAGTCAGTGACCATGATAAGCACTTTCTGTCTTAGAGTTAAGAGTCTATCTCTTTGAGGAGATCTACCTGTCCGCAAGGAGATTTTCCTTCAACAGTTCAGTGGCAGTGATTGCATAGGAGGCTCCTCAAAATCAGATCGAGTCCTCCTAGTATCGACTGGATCACCAACGAGATCCTCTGCATCCTAAAGAGTAGTCTGTGCCCACTTGGGCCTCTGCTCTAGCTCTGTAACTACATCTGGATGCTCTGACTCTGCATCTGACTGTACTAACTCTAAATATAAATCATCTGAATCCTCTGAATCAAAAATATTGTCTGAAGAAGAGTCATCATGTGCATGCTCATCATCTCAGACAGGTGGAAGAATGAATGTGTCTGCATGTGGCTGTTGAGGTACATGCGAGACACATTCCTCGAATTGGACACTACGCTCAATGATGAGCCGGTTCGAGGAAAGATAAATAAGCCTATATCCCTTCACACCGTCGAGGTAGCCAACAAAAATTCACTCAGTGCTCTGTGGATCAATTGCCTTCCTCTTTTCAGAGGGAATTTGGGCCCATGCACATGAACCGAAAATGCGAAAGTGGGTCACTTCCGGTTTGAGGACGCTCCAAGCCTCGTAGGGGGTCTTATCCTCAACAGATCTATGGGGAGATCTATTTTGGATGTATGTTGCACAATTAAGTTCTTTGGCCCATAGTCTCTATGGTAGAGACTTTTCATGCGGCATGCACGATGCCATCTCCTTTAGAGATATTTTTTTCCACTCAGCAACTCCATTTTGCTGTGGAGTATAGGGAACTATATGCTGCAATTGAATCCCTGCCTCATGGAAAATATTATGGATCTCATGATTTACATACTCTCCCCCATTATTAGTTCGTAGGACTTTTATCTTCTTTCTGGACTGTGTCTCAACCAAGGCTTTGAAATCTTTGAGGTGTTGAAAGACCTCGGATTTTTTCCTGAGAAACTAGATCCATGTAAAATGTGAGAAATCATCAACAAAAATGAGAACAAACCTCGCTTTGTTGATGGATGGATGTAGAAAAGGACCCATAAGGTCACTGTGGATCAGATCTAAAGGTGCGAAAGATCATTGAGACTGTCCTTTGTCGAATTTCTCTTGAGGGTGTTTTCCGAGAGCACATCCCTCACATACTCCCTTGGAGAAATGGATGTCTGGTAGACCATCAACCAATATTTTCTTGCTAATTTGTTGCATGTATCTGAAATTCAAATGTCCAAACCTTTCATGCCATATCCTACTACTTTCATCAACATGAGTAAGCAATAAAGAAGAATCAAGTTCAATGAATTCAGAAAAAGTATACAATCTAGACTGATGATTTACCTCACCGGTAGCAACCCTGGAGTTGGTTTGCATGTCATAGATGTCCACGGAATTTGGTGTGAATATGAAATTATTTCCGGTGCTGGAATTCGTCATCTGATACATGGAGAGAAGGTTGACAGAAAGTTTGGGAACGTGCAACACATTCTCAAAGCTTTCATTGATGAGTTCGATCCTTCCTTTGCTGGTGACTTCGATAGAAGAGTTGTCCCCCATCAGAATAGGAGGACATTTGCATTCATCCAAAGAAGAATATACTGCTTTTGAGGTAGCCATGTGATGTGATTCTCCTGAATCTACGATCCAAGAATCGGGAGAGGAATTGATGGCAATTAAGGCATGGCTAGAATTTCCTTTCTTGGAATTAAGATCTTCTAGCTTCTTCTTGTTGGCACCCTTGGGGATGCAATCTCCAAGGTTATTTTTCTGAAGTACTTGAGACATTAGATCTATTTGATTTTTCATGCATGCGAATTTTGGATGGAATCCTTTGTGACAGTACGAGCATTTCTCCCCTTTTCTTCCCTTTTCCCCTTTGGATCTGGAGGCATCGGTGAAGGGTTTTGTGTACCCTTCCTTCTTCGGATGTGCATGAGATTTTTGTTTATCTTTATCTTTATATTTCTGATATTTTCAGCTGCCATCATGCACAGTGAGTGCATGCACCCTTGGGCCTTTGATTGTGCCCATGTTGATGAGCTTGGTTTTCTCTTGTGTCATGGATTCGATAAAGTCCTCAAGAGAATGCATCTTCTAGGTGGCTCTTGAGGCGAATCTGACAAAATGGAATGTGGATACAAATATAGATAATTCATGAACAAGCTTGGAGAGAATGGTGAGAACCATTTGTTTCTCCTCCTTCAATTTATCAACCCCACAAGCTTTGAGTTGTGACAGTAAATCCTTGAATTTTGTAAAGAAATCTTGGATATTGTCGAAGCTTTTTGGATCCAATGTGAGCAGCTCCACCTTCAGCATGTGTCCCCTCATCTCATCATGTTTTCCAAAGTGATCTTCCAAGGTTATCTAGGCTTCATTGGGAGTCTTACAGGAAGATATGTGAAAAAGGAGATCAGGAGAAATAAGATTGCAAATTGTTCTGAGTGCCTCATCCATGCGATTTAAGTACTTGGATTTTTATATGACTAATGTTGGTTCTGTATCTGTATTCAAGGTTAACCTGTACAACCCTTTGGTTCAAATATGTATGGTTATTTTCTGCTTCCATGCAAAATAGTTGTAAGGTGTAAGAATGAATTCTTTTTGGAAATCCATCTTTCCGCTATCTTCAATCTTTTGTTCCTGCAAAAAAAATTTGGTGTATCTTTTTCTTAGCAGTCCATTGTCTTTGATACCATGTAAATGTGTTGAACCTACACAGAATACATTTAGCTAAACAATAATACACACATTTGCAGAGAGAATTTGAGAATGAAGAAGAAGGAGGGAAAGAATGGAATAATTCTCATTAACCGTTATGAATAATAAATAATTTACACATGATATACTCTGTATAACTCAATGAGTGCACACTGGAGGAGAACCAATGTGCCATATTGGTGGTCTAGAGTGATCTGGACACACACCAACAGTTACGAGAGTGAAATTCCACCTAGTCTAGTCTCTCAAGTAGTTACGGGAGTGAACTGCCACCTAGTTGAGTTAACTAGTCAACTAGTCTTCAGTTAACTGACTGAACAAAGAGTAGTGAGGAGTTAACTCAGGAAATCA
>JZKD02S1653913.1:37578-83980 GCA_000966675.3 Picea glauca | reverse complement strand
TGACGGGCGAAATTGAACGCTCGCCAACTGGAAGAGTGGATCCGGTCCGGGGTTGTCTAAATAACCCAAGCCGTTTGGGATGACCCACCCTGACGGGTTTAGCGGCTCCGTTAGCTGATCTAATTCCTAGGAAAACAAATAAAAAATATACTAAGGAACTAATCTAAATGAAAAATAACAATTTAAAAAAACTAATAAACAAATCTAAACTATTATATATACAATCTACTATCTAACACTATAATAATTCTACGAAATTAAACATCTAACTACTAACAGAATTAAATCTTATTCACAAATGTACAATATTCACAAATTACAGATTTAAATGAAAACCTGCAAAACTCATTGGTAATCTGTGCTAAGACAGATAAACTATTGTCTTTTGATTTTTTTACAATTTTATGAAAAAGAGATAAACTGAAAAACTATTTAAGCTAAGCAATTAAAACACTAATTCTAACTATGTATCTAAACTAATATATTTATCTAAACTACTTATATTATACTAACTAATTAACTATTAAACAAAATATAACAAACTGACCTGAAGTAACGCTTCAGGTTTGTCCTGTGTATGATGGTCGATTCAGCTGTTTGGTGGGAGGAAACCCGCACCAGATTCTCCACGAGCTTCTCGTAAATGGAAAGTTGTTGTGCTCTTCAAATATAAATAACAGGACAAACAAGACATAAAAATTATAGCAATCTTATAATTTACAAATCGTCGCAGCTAGATAAGTCTATGTGCAAAGACTTGTACAAAGTGATTCATTTAACGAAAAAGGGAAACCTGTAATTCATTAAATTGAAACAAACTAATTGTTGTATTTTTTAAACAAGAGAGATCAAATATGGATGACATATAAATCAAGTTACATCAACCTTCAATGAATTATGATAGCTAAAGTAGTCGATAATAAATTGCAAACTAATATACAAAAAACGTGAAACAAAAGTTTGATATATTGAAAGCGAAGGCTGTTACAAGACATCAACTTTCATGTCAGTCGGAATCATAAATCCATAGTCTCGTTCTGCCACAGTGATGATGATGACTTTATTAAAAAAAATTGACAAGTATTTAAAGACTTCCCACGGGGTAAAACATCCCTGTGGGAATTATCAAAACAATTTACAGAAAATCTGGAGATAATCTCCCACATCGGGCTAAACATAACACCCTATAATAAAAATGGATCACAAAAACATCTCTCAAACTGCCATATCATGCCACATTGATCATTCCAATTCGTATGCACCTGAAAGCAGACAAAAATAGACAAGTTAAGAGGATATTTTATTGATACAATTGATAAAAAATCTATTTTTTAAGACTAGCTACAGAATCTTGAGATTCTGTAGCTGGTTTAAATGGAACCCAGAATCGTTTCAAAATCAATTCAAATCTTAAAGAATATATTCAAACTATTGAACAATATTTGATTGATTAGAAACCGAAAGAATCATTCAAATCGAAACTGTTATGCAAATTGAAACAAAGTAAAATGTGGTCATCCGAATGATAATAGGGATGCATGTACTCTGTTTAATTTGTTATCACCAATTTGGGATAGAGAGAATCGCATTAGATAATTTGAGAGCAATGAAATGATTTTCATGAGCAAATTGAAATCGACGCAAACTGTAACCAGCTAAACAAATTTCACATGCCATAAGTTTATGTTGTTTCATCCATTAACAAAATCATTTTCGAATCCAAACGAAATCAACAGGATCGTTTTTGAAATTGATATAACTATATTAAAAATATAAAAACGATCATACTCATTGTGGTACAATCGTTAAGAATCACTTGTAAATCAAGTCAAACAGGGACGAATCAAAACAAATTGGGGTCGATACAATCATTAAGAATCAACACAACGCCACGATTTTAGCGAATAGATCTTCTGCATAGGTCGAATATAATCCAAATCCAAATGATAATGTTGATTCAACACAAAACAGAGTCGTTTTTTCCAATTTAATAGACTACATCGTATTTATCAAACCAAATCCCTAATAATGATGCATTACACTCATAAGAGATCATACCAATTCAATCCTACGAAAGCGTTTCAAAATCAAATCATAAGAACTAAATCAGAGCCGATGGCATCCAACCACAACAAAATTGACATAACCATGTTCTAATTTTAGCATAAAATTTTCATGTACAGGTCAGATGTAATCAAAATCCAAACGAAAGTAAATCCCAATGATTTCGTTAATTCAAACCAACACAATCATTCAAACTCAGTCAAAACCAATCAATTGCTCAACTGGACATGACGAAATCGCATAACCAAAGAATTTGAGTTTAGTAATATGAATCTACTATATAGGAAACAGAATCATTTCAAATCAAAATGAACAAAGCTAATTTGGAAGCAAAATCGAATATGTTACAATAATTCGAGCCAACTTACAAAGCAAAACTCATATTGAAATTCATACCTAGACAATCAGAAAAAAACTTCCATTATGATAGTTTGGAATTAACGAAGGCTGTTGCCGATTCGACATTCCTGAAGACAATCGAACCAGTTGTATTTTGTTTCTTGTCAGTAGCTTGAAGCTTGTCCCTTTCTCTTGTCAGCACTGTAACTTGGTTCTCTAAAGATTTGATCTTCGACTGTAATAAGGGAACGTCGGTGTAGTAACGCTCTAACCACACATTGCATTGGATGCACGATGTTTGCTTAGGCTTTGACATAACAGTCGAGGGTTTGTTTGAATTACTAAGGTTTTCATTGTGCAACTTGATTCTTGGGTAGTTAGGATTGTTCTTTAGGCACAGGGGTAAATTAGAAACATAGTCATAGGGTTTCTCGGAGCACAGGCCATGGGAATAGGGGTATTCTTCAGCTAGGAAACGCTCGATATCGAAGTCTGAGTCTTCACTCAGAACTATGGGATTTTGGTCGATGTTTGGCTTAGGTTTATTCCGGGCAAGTCTCGATATCAATCGAGCATTTTTCTTACCCTTGTTGTCGACAGTAGGATTACCCTTGACTTTCTTACTCACGGGCTTCTTAACAGCCTCAGTCTTGTCTGTTACGATGTTGGGCAAGTTGATATCAGGGAAAACTAAGGGTTTGGTAGGGGGTAGGAGGTCATGGAATGGCACGGTTGGCCCAGCCACAGTCTCACTAACCATGGCCTTGTTGATTTGGACAGACTCTGGATCAGCAAAGCCATTTCTAGAAAGAAAGGCTTGCCAATTATCGCCATGAAGGTTTAAATGGTGGACACTAATGAGTCTAATCAAGCCATGGTGAAACAAGCTGTTATCGTCCTTCTCGCATTTGAACCTCTTAGAAATTTTGTAAAGGCTTCACAAGAAGTAATGCGGCATGTTCAAAGGATAACCCATGAAATTCATTAATAACCGGAGGTGATAGAGAAAAACCAGGCCATACTGACCTTCACAGGTCACAAATTGTTTCATAATCACCAAAATATCATGCCACCTTGGTTTAAGGGTGGAAATAGGCATACCTTTGTCACAGGAGACAACCTTTCGTGATACGAATAGCAAAGGCCATGGCACCGCATAAACTTTGGAGTTTTTAAACCATCGTTGTCCTGTAGCTGCCAGTCCTGTGGCAGATCTTATGAATTCTTCATTGAATTCAAGCTGAACGTCACCTACTTTAGCCCTGCACCCATCAAAGGTGAGGGAGAATTGCTAGGCAACTGCAATTTTAAAACCCTCGAACCTCTGTATAAATGCGAGCCAACCATTGTCTTCTAAATATTTACAGGCATCATCAAACAGTAACAGAGCTTGACTACCATTTGGCTCTATTCACACCACCGGTGCCATAGACAGGAGAACACGGTGAGTGAGGTGAACGAGCTAGGGTTTGATCATAGCATACGCAGGGGCAGAACACTCACAGGCTTACCCAAAAACTTGCAAAGGTGAACCGGGATAGGGGGGAAACATTAATGACAGAACGTTCGAAGGTGGTGGAGGTATTTCAGCCCATGCAGAACAGTCATTACCCATAGTACAACCGCCGGCACTTTTAGTTATGCATATCACAATGCATATGTGTTAAAAAATATGCCATTTCAATCAACCAATGGATATATGGTAAGTGGACCAAAAATATTTGCGCAAGCCATAGTTTTATCATAGTTTTAAAACCAAAGAAATAAATTGAAATCACACCAAGGGTTTGATCATATGAACTATGTGTTGTATGAAACGATTTATACCAAGGGCCTTACCATAACACAAATGTGATTTCATGAAACCAATGAGTCAAGTGAATTGATCAAAGAACATATAAATCCAATCATCAATGCATCACAAACTCGATTAAAAGAATGCCATCACAGTCTTGTAAAATGAAGTCATATTAACAAATAAAAATGCCAAATGAATAAGGATTTCCGAGTCTTGTCAATTGTATAACGATAAGTAAATCTGGAAATGCAATGGGCATATCGACAAGAATGATTACAACAATCCAGTGACGATTTTAATGTGACTTCGAAAACCAATTTTTCACGCTTACAGTTGTGAAAACAAGAGCAAAGGTAAGTGTGAAAATAGCACAAAAATAATAGTGTCGTTCTATTCAAGGATTGCGACGAAAATCAAGGTTTGCAAAACACTGGTGTAGGAAGCTTATAGGGACAGTAGAAGAATGCGAATTGGCTACCAACAATGGTGACACACTGGTAGAAGCAGCTATCTCTGCCAAAAAAACAAATTCATATTAGGATAATGAGAAAAATTCTAACTCAAAAACAACAACCAAAAACTTGTTTAAACATCATTATTAATCAAATAATCCAGCAATGTTTAAAGGATGAAAACTGATAACAATCTTAAGATAAGTGAGCCACGATATTAAAGGTAAATCTCCAATAATGTTGACAAATCCACTGCTGCTAGCAGGCATCCATAGCCTCGACAAGGTTGCCATTTAACCCACTCTGATATCTGTATCCTGCTAAGAAGTTCCAGATCAGAATAAAGGACATTTTAAAGTCAAGAAGTTTCTTATTTGCAAATTTTCATATACTCGACATTGCTTTGCTGCCAGTGGGCCTGTTCAGTACCCCGACGAAGTTGTCTTGGTGTCATGCATGCATTTACCCGCTGCCAGCAGACCTGTTCAGCATCCCAGCGGGTTTACAAGCACTTCCCAGAGCTCTTTTATTGATTTATTTTGTTTTTAACGATATATAGTTGAGTGGGGTGATGCCGAAAATTATGATATTTTAACATGTTTTATACAGACCTTGAAAGAATTTTTTATACTTGTCCTTCATTATGATTCAGAGATGGTTCATTTACAAAACCAACCTTCTAAAGAAGGGAGACATCTTCTGAGGTATTCCCTTAAAGAATAGGGAGAACGTAAAAAGATAATATATGATCATGTTAGGCTTTACTTAGAGATCAAAATCAATTAACTTTTTTCAAACAACAAACTTTTTGCCAACACAGATGTAAATTTCAGAAGTACACAATCGATGTTTATACAATTTTCTTAGCAGTCATTTCAGTGAAGGAATTTTCTATTTTCTTTGTCTGAATAGTTCAGCATGCAGGTATGTGTATTTCCAAAAACAAAAACGGATAAGCACAAAGGAGAAATCGAAAACAAAACAGCAAAAGAAAAGCAAACAAAGCAAAAAAAATGTACTTAATATACAAGGGTTGTCATCAAGCAAAGTATCTTTTCAGGGCTTGGTCATTCACTGGATAGGTGTCTGGCTGCCCCTCTAGATTCTGCAATCAGAAAGAGCTGGGACCCAGTTTCTCAGCAATTAAAAAAGGTCCAAGCCATAAGTTCTGAAATTTTGTGTGCTCTCCCTTTCCCTCATGCGGTTTGCCCCATTTCAAGACAAGGTCACCTATTTCGAAATTCCTATCAGAGGCAAAGTTAGAATCGAACCAGCTTTTGACCACTAGTTGATGTTGATCTAACTTACGTTTAGCTTGGGCTCTTACCTCTTCTAGCTTCATCAAAGCATTAATTCGGTTTTCCAAAGGGGGACAATCTTCTTCTTGTATTTTTTGTGATAGCTGAAGTGAGGGAAGAAGAACGTGTGGTGGCAGAATTGCTTCTCTACCATAAACGAGAAAAAAGGGGGAGTTACCTACAGCAGTTTTCGGTGTTACCCTATCAGCCCAAATTTCGTTTAAGAGTGAATTATGCCAGTTTTTGTGATTCTCAGATACTGTTCTCTTGATAATTTTAATCAGATTCTTATTTGTTGACTCTGCCAATCCATTTCCCTGGGGGTAATAGCTAGCAGAATACTTCAATTTAATTCTTTTTTCTAAAGCGAATTCACTCATTTCAAGAGACGAAAAATAAGAAGCATTATCGAATACTAAACAATCAGGGATACCAAAACGAGTAATAATATTCGAATTTAAGAAAGCAGTTACCTGACTGGTATTTACAGCTTTTAATGCAGCAGCTTCAGACCACCTGGTAAAGTAATATGTGGTTGTTATGATAAAATTTTTATGCTGTGAGGATGGAATATTGATTGGACCTATGATATCAAGGCCCCACTGCTGAAAAGGAGAGTCTACTGAAACAGGCTGCAAAGGAAAGGCCGGTTTCTGTAACCGCCCTGATGCTTTTTGACAAATAATACACTTATGGCACAAAGCATGGGCATCTCTAAAAAGTGTGGGCCAGTAATAACTGGCTCTCAAAACTTTATGGGCAGTGATGTTACCACCAAAATGACCACCAGCTTCTCCTGCATGCAATTCTAGTAAGACCTTTTCTGCTTCATCTTTTTCAAGACAGCGCATTAGTACTCCATCAAAATTTTGACGAAACAGAATACCATTAACCAAATGAAAGGAGGCAGATTTTAACCTTAAAAATCTTCTTTTAGTGGGATCCAGGTGTCGGGGGGCAGATCCATGTTCAAGACAGAATCTTATATCGTCATACCACAGACTGACAGAGTTTTGTGTACAGCAAATTGCATTTTGATCGTGTTGTCCTAGGTTCGATATATCGTTTTCTTCTTGTTGTCCTACTACTGAGTCAACAACTAACTTGCATAACCCTTGGCCTCTCACTATTTGGGCTGGGGTAATTTCTATGTCGTACTCCTGTAAGGAAGTAACCCAGTTAGCTCTCTTTTCACCTAGTTCTTTTTGCACTAACAGATTCCTGATGGCCGGGTAAGGGACAATAATCTTCGTCCTGGATTTCAAAAGATAGGACCAGAAGTGTTTGACTTCTTTGAAAACAACGTAATCTTGTTGATCTACCGCTGGATAATTAAGTTCCGCGCCTTTGAAAGAAGATCTCATAAATGCAATGGGCACTTCATTGTTTTCAGCATTCTTTTGAGTTAGGACTGCAGCGTAGGAGCGGTCAGAAGAAAAAGTGTAGAGGGTGAAGTCTTTGGAGAAGTCGGGGTTCGTTAGAGAAGGGGCGTCGATTATGGCCTTCTTTATCAAATCAAAGGCTTGGCTTTCTAAGGATCCCCAATGATATTGTACGTCCTTTTTAATTAAATTTTGTAGAGGTCGGACCATTTCTGAGAAGCTGGGAACAAATCTCCTAACAAAGTTTATCTGCCCTAGGAAAGACTGCATAGACTTTTTGGATGTAGGCAGGGGTAGTTTCACAATAGCTTGAGTTCGTTCAGGTTCGATAATCATCCCTTCGTTTGACACAATAAATCCTAAGAATTTCCCTTGTTCTACTGCGAAAATGGATTATTTCGGGTTCAAGGAAATGTCGTATTTACGACATCGTTGTAGAACAGCTCGTAAATGAGCTAGATGATCAGTTTTTTTTTCGAGGAGACAGTAACGTCATCTAGGTAAACTACAACAGACTAATTGATTAGGCCTCGGAAAGCGATGTCCATCACTCTCTGAAAAGTGGCACCGGCGTTTATGAGACCAAAGGGCATCTTTCGATAAGCATAGGTGCCCCATGGAGTGCGGAAGGTATTTTTGAGTTGGTCTGGAGGGGACATAAGGACTTGGTTGTACGTTGAGAAACCATCCAATAAGGATAGCCTCTCACAACCAGATACCTGTTGTAGGATCTGTTCCATGGGTGGGACAGGATAGTTGTCTTTATCAGACGCTCTATGAAGGTTTCAGAAATCGACGCATAGTCGAATTTCCCCACTTTTATTCCGAACAGGGATAAGTTAGAGACCCATTGAGTGTGCCTGACTAGGAAAATTATCTTAGCATTCAGGAGTTTATTCAATTCTTTTTTTACGGTCGGTTCGAGCTTAGGGTGCATTTTCCCTAATTTTTGTTGAAAGGGAAAGGTTTGGGGTTTCATAGGAATGACGTGCTATATGATATTAGGGTCAAAGGTTTTAAGGTCATCATACGTCCACGCAAAAACATCTTTAAATTCTTTAAATAATTTAATAAATGCAGCTTTTTCTTGTTCAGAACACCCCACCCCTAAATTAATGCACTGCGGATTGTCATTAGTTCCTAAATTTATTTTTTCATATGATAACGAGGAACTATTGGTTTTACATTTGACCAATTTTTTGAATTTATCTTGAAGATCATAAAATTTCTCTAATCTAACTACAGATTTAGGGATCGAATTTACCATGTCTGATGAAGATTCAGGAGTTCTTGGATCTAGTATTACCGTGAAATCGCGCAAATTGTCGTTGTGAGTGCGTTCATCAATTACCGCGCCTTGAAAAGTATCTTCCATATGTAGAAAGATAATGATCTGCTCATCGTCGTTGAAGACTCTCAAATTCGTAATGTTGTCAAGAACGGATGGCCTGAACAACAGTTCAATGGAGAATGCATTTGGGGACAAGCCTTCTGCAGGAAAGAGTTTAGAAGCTACATTATCTAGTAGATCAGCTTCAGAATTATTCGATCTAGGGATAGAATTTATATTGAAAGCAGAAAAATTATTCATCAAATTCCATACCTCGGATTGGTAGCTCTTAATATGCGGAGATAAATAGTGGATAGAATTTTTTACCTGTCTAACCACGATTTTCGAATCGCCAAAGACGGTCAAATTTTGAATGTTCATATCCAATGCTTTTCTGAGGCCTTGCAATAAAGCCTCATATTTTGTTGTGTTGTTCATACATTCAAATTCTAATCTGCATGCAATCAAGGTTTCGTTACCTGCTGGGTCGATAATAACGCAGCCTGCACCAGCTCCTTCTTTGGACTTTGACCCATCAAAGTAAAGAGACCATATTTGATTATTGTCCGGTGCATAAGAATGTTGGGTAGGAACTGCTGGCTGCATATATGCCATAATCTCGGACTGCTGTTGTGGGTTAGTGATAGTTGAAGTCTCGGCCATGAAATTGCCGAAATAGGTATCCATCCCTTGTATTTCAGGTGAATCGGCAGAGGGTGTAAATGGTTCGTTGGGATCATTCAAATCTATCACTGTGAACTTTAAGTAACGTTCATGATTTACCTTGATTTTGTTGGGTTTTTCGTTTTTGGGTAGCCACAAGTGAGACCATTCTATTGCGAAATAGCCGTGTAGCTACTCCGACTAGTCTTTGCTCAAAAACATACCATAAACTTCTAGAATATCCACAACAATAATATCAATTACTTGATGAACTTTGGGGTTAGCTGATAATCTTATAAGTACATTCCTTAATTCGCCTATAACCTTAACATCAGTTCGATCAAGTTGGATGATCTTTAAAGTGGATGGTTCAACTTCAGCATTAATTTTCTGACACATAGACCATGGAATCACATTGGATGACGCTCTTGAGTCTACCATACAATTGTGCACGTTTCTATTAAAGATTTCGAAAGTTAACAAAAACGGAGGTACATTTCTGCGAGTACTAAGGGTGGTAGTTTGTGGCTTTTTACTCGCAGTTTCCAAAGCTACATTATTTACATTATTTACAGGAAGGCTTCCTTTGACTCTAAGATCAATATTATTTTTAGCGGAAGTCTTCTGAGGAACTTTGTTTTGAACAACCTTATTATTACTTGAATTACCATTTTTGCCATTTTCTGTGATATTTTGTAACATTTTTTGTAACAAAAATGGAAATTTCAACAAGTCATAAAAAAAAATGTTAGCCCTTAACTTTTTAAGATCTTCAACTAAATCATAATCTAATTTGGGGTTCACATGACTCTGTTTAGTCTCAACTGGTTTAGATTGCTTTGGGGGCAAAGTCGTAGTGTTTTCGGAAGAAGGTTTGTTTGCTGTCTTACTCCTAGTATTGTAGGGATGTACTGTCTCGAAGTTAGCTTGAAAGATACTATCCGAGAAGTGTCCAAAAATATTTGGAGAAGGCTCTTCTTCTTGAACTTTTTCTTGTTCGACAACCTCCTCAGGAATCTCAGGAGGCATCAAGTTATCCCGGGCCTCTAGAATCGTTTAAAGGATGTATTGCAGACTTTCTAGATTAAGTCCTTCGGTAGTTGGATTAGGTCGGTTGGTGGGAAAAGGCTTCATGAACGAGGGTTTGTAGGGACCTTTGCTCGAGGAAGCTTCTTCAGACGTCGTTTTTAAGTCTATAACTTGATTTGACAGTTTTTGAACGACTTTAGTTAAGTTTTCTAAATCAGAGCTTTCAGGTTGTGTCTTACTTTGAGTAGGTCTTTGAAGGATTTCGATCTTCTTTTTGGAAGAAGAACTAGTCTCAGTTTCGTTGCTAGTAGTGTCTTTTAAACTAAGGATGTCTTTCTCGATTTGGATGGCCTCCTCGAAGGCTTCTAACAACGTGGCTTTCTTAGATCGTTTAACCCAAATGGATATACTTTGATGCAAAGCTTTGGTATAATAGGCTATGACAAGATTCTCGGCAGGCATAGAATCGGTAGGGATTCAATTCTTAAGTGTCAAGAATCTTTGATTAAAGTCTTTAATCTTCTCTTTGGGGTTCATTCTTAAGCTAGAAAGCTCCATAACCAGGACTTCCGGGGACTTGTCGTCGCCGAACTTTTCCAAAAAGCAGGATTCAAACCTCTCCAATGACACGATGGTATGGGGTTGTTGGGGAAAGTACCATGTAGAGGCATTGCCTTCAAAAGTGTAGGGGAACAACCTACAGACTATGTCTTTGTTCTCGACATTGCAGAGTCTTATGGCTAACATAAACTTTTTAATGTGGTCTTCCGCGATCTGTTTAGAGTCAGGGTCGAACTTGGGAAGCCATTTCTCTTGATGTTTGGGTAAGAGATGCTGAGGCCCAGGTACGGCTACTGCATCCTGGTCGAGCCAAGTTCTGGCAGGATTGTTCTGCTTGGCCATTGGTGTAGTCAGTGTGGAAGGTTGAGAAGATGAACTGCCTTCCTCAGAGGAGTCTTCTCCCGAAGAAAAAGGGGATGATGGAGGTGGTGAGGGAGGTATTCCATATCCTCCTGCAGTAGGAATGAGAATTGGATCTGTAGGGTTCACAGTGGGGTGAGTGCCTCCAATTTGTTCTCTGATATCAGAGAAATCTAAAGGTTGGTCCAAAGGACAGTTTGGTTGCCTTAAACGGGTGAGGGCACTATGTGTTCTTATGATAGATTGGCGGACAATCTCTTGTATGTCACCACCTGTAGGATTTGGGGTTACTGGTTCAACTGTGATCCATGGATCGTCGTTCGATGTGGTTTCTATTTGAGGGGGGATGTTATCGTTTGACTGAATTCCCATCACTATAGGTGAGAGATTAGGTGGTGTAGGAGTCTTATGACTGCCTCATGCCATTAATTACTTTCAGGCCCTCCTTCTAGCACCATTTGTTGACGGGAGAAATTGAATGCTCGCCAACTAGAAGAGTGGATCCGGTCCGGGGTTGTCTAAATAATCCAAGCCGTTTGGGATGACCCACCCTGACGGGTTTAGTGGCTCCGTTAACTGATCTAAGTCCTAGGAAAACAAATAAAAACTATACTAAGGACTAATCTAAATGAAAAATAACGATTAAAACAAACTAATAAACAAATCTAAACTATTATATATACAATCTACTATCTAACACTATAATAATTCTACGAAATTAAACATCTAACTACTAACAAAATTAAACCTTATTCACAAATGTACAATATTCACAAATTACAGATTTAAATGAAAACCTACAAAACTCATTGGTAATTTGTGCTAAGACAAATAAACTATTGTCTTTTGATTTTTTTACAATTTTATGAAAAAGAGATAAACTGAAAAACTATTTAAGCTAAGCAATTAAAACACTAATTCTAACTATGTATCTAAACTAATATATTTATCTAAACTACTTATATTATACTAACTAGTTAACTATTAAACAAAATATAACAAACTGACCTGAAGTAACATTTCAGGTTTGTCCTGTGTATGATGGTCGATTCAGCTGTTTGGTGGGAGGAAACCCGCACTAGATTCTCCATGAGCTTCTCGTAAATGGAAAGCTGTTGTGCTCTTCAAATATAAATAACAGGACAAAAAAGACATAAAAATTACAGCAATCTTATAATTTACAAATCGTCGCAGCTAGATAAGTCTGTGTGCAAAGACTTGTACAAAGTGATTCATTTAACGAAAAAGGGAAACCTGTAATTCATTAAATTGAAACAAACTAATTGTTGTATTTTTTAAATAAGAGAGATCAGATATGGATGACATATAAATCAAGTTACATCAACCCGCAATGAATTATGATAGCTAAAGTAGTCGATAATAAATTGCAAACTGATATACATAAAACTTGAAACAAAATTTTGATATATTGAAAGCGAAGGCTGTTACAAGACATCAAATTTCGTCTTAGTCGGAATCATAAATCCATAGTCTCGTTCTCCCACAGTGATGATGATGAATTTATTACAAAAAATTGACAAGTATTTAAAGACTTCTCACAGGGTAAAACATCCCTGTGGGAATTATCAAAACTGTTTACAGAAAATTTGGAGATAATCTCCCACATCTGGCTAAAACTAACACCCTATAATAAAAATGGATCACAAAAACATCTCTCAAACTACCATATCATGCCACATTGATCATTCCAATTCGTATGCACCTGAAAGCAGACAAAAATAGACAAGTTAAGAGGATATTTTATTGATACAATTGATAAAAAATCTAATTTTTAAGACTAGCTACAGAATCTTGCGATTCTGTAGCTGGTCTAAATGGAACCCAGAATCGTTTCAAAATCAATTCAAATCTTAAAGAATATATTCAAACTATTGAACAATATTTGATTGATTAGAAACCGAAAGAATCATTCAAATCGAAACTGTTATGCAAATTGAAACAAAGTAAAATGTGGTCATCCGAATGATAATAGGGATGCATGTACTCTGTTTAATTTGTTATCACCAATTTGGGATAGAGAGAATCGCATTAGATAATTTGAGAGCAATGAAATGATTTTCATGAGCAAATTGAAATCGACGCAAACTGTAACCAGCTAAACAAATTTCACATGCCATAAGTTTATGTTGTTTCATCCATTAACAAAATCATTTTCGAATCCAAACGAAATCAACAGGATCGTTTTTGAAATTGATATAACTATATTAAAAATATAAAAACGATCATACTCATTGTGGTACAATCGTTAAGAATCACTTGTAAATCAAGTCAAACAGGGACGAATCAAAACAAATTGGGGTCGATACAATCATTAAGAATCAACACAACGCCACGATTTTAGCGAATAGATCTTCTGCATAGGTCGAATATAATCCAAATCCAAATGATAATGTTGATTCAACACAAAACAGAGTCGTTTTTTCCAATTTAATAGACTACATCGTATTTATCAAACCAAATCCCTAATAATGATGCATTACACTCATAAGAGATCATACCAATTCAATCCTACGAAAGCGTTTCAAAATCAAATCATAAGAACTAAATCAGAGCCGATGGCATCCAACCACAACAAAATTGACATAACCATGTTCTAATTTTAGCATAAAATTTTCATGTACAGGTCAGATGTAATCAAAATCCAAACGAAAGTAAATCCCAATGATTTCGTTAATTCAAACCAACACAATCATTCAAACTCAGTCAAAACCAATCAATTGCTCAACTGGACATGACGAAATCGCATAACCAAAGAATTTGAGTTTAGTAATATGAATCTACTATATAGGAAACAGAATCATTTCAAATCAAAATGAACAAAGCTAATTTGGAAGCAAAATCGAATATGTTACAATAATTCGAGCCAACTTACAAAGCAAAACTCATATTGAAATTCATACCTAGACAATCAGAAAAAAACTTCCATTATGATAGTTTGGAATTAACGAAGGCTGTTGCCGATTCGACATTCCTGAAGACAATCGAACCAGTTGTATTTTGTTTCTTGTCAGTAGCTTGAAGCTTGTCCCTTTCTCTTGTCAGCACTGTAACTTGGTTCTCTAAAGATTTGATCTTCGACTGTAATAAGGGAACGTCGGTGTAGTAACGCTCTAACCACACATTGCATTGGATGCACGATGTTTGCTCAGGATTTGACATAACATTCGAGGTTTTGTTTGAATTACCGATGTTTTCATTGTGCAACTTGATTCCTGGGTAGTTAGGATTGTTCTTTAGGCACGGGGGTATATTAGAAACATAGTCATAGGGTTGCTTGGAGCACAGGCCATGGGAATAAGGGTATTCTTCAGCTAGGAAATGCTCAATATCGGATTCTGAGTCTTCACTAAGAACTATGGGCTTTTGGTCGACGTTTGGCTTAAGTTTATTCCAAGCAAGTCTCGATATCAATCGAGCATTTTTCTTACCCTTGTTGTTGACATTAGGATCACCCTTGACTTTCTTACTCACAGGCCTCTTAACAGCCTCAGTCTTGTCGGTTACGATGTCGGGCAAGTCGATATCAGGGCAAACCGAGGGTTTGGCATGGGGTAGGAGGTCATGGAATGGCACGGGTGGCCCAGCCACAGTCTCACTAACCATGGCCTTGTCTATTTGGACAGACTGTAGATCAGCAAAGCCATTTCTGGAAAGAAAGGCTTGCCAATTATCGCCATGAAGGTTTAAATGGTGGACAACGATGAGTCTAATCAAGCCATGGTGAAACAAGCTGTTATCAGCCTTCTCGCGTTTGAACCTCTTAGACATTTTGTAAAGGCTTCACAAGAAGTAATGCAGCATGTTCAAAGGATAACCCATGAAATTCATTAATAACCGGAGGTGATAGAGAAAAACCAAGCCATATCGACCTTCACAGGTCACAAATTGTTTCATAATCACCAAATGATCGTGCCACCTTGGTTTAAGGGTGGAAATAGGCATACCTTTTTCACAGGAGACAACCTTTCGTGATATGAATAGCAAAGGCCATGGCACCTCATCAACTTTGGAGTTTTTACACCATCGTTGGCCTGTAGCTGCCAGTCTTATGGCAGAGCTTATGAATTCTTCATTGAGTTCAAGCTGAATGTCACCTACTTTAGCCCTGCACCCATCAAAGGTGAGGGCGAATTGCTGGGCAATTGCAATGTTAAAACCCTCGAACCTCTGTATAAATGCGAGCCAACCACTGTCTTCTAAATCTTTACGGGCATCATCGAATAGTAACAGAGCTTGACTACCATTTGGCTCTATTCGCACCACTGGTGCCATAGACAGGAGAACACGGTGAGTGAGGTGAATGAGCTAGGGTTTGATCACAGCATACACAGGGGTAGAACACTCATAGGCTTACCCAAAAACTTGCAAAGGTGAACCGGGATAGGGGGGAAACATTAATGACAGAACGTGCGAAGGTGGTGGAGGTATTTCGGCCCATGCAGAACAATCATTACCTGTAGTACAACCGCCGGCGCTTTTAGTTATGCATATCACAATGCATATGTGTTAAAAACTATGCCATTTCAATCAACCAATGGATATATGGTAAGTGGACCAAAAATATTTGCGTGAGCCATAGTTTTATCATAGTTTTAAAACCAAAGAAAGAAATCGAAATCACACCAAGGGTTTGATCATATGAACTATGTGTTGTATGAAACAATTTATACCAAGGGCATTACCATAACACAAATGTGATTTCATGAAACCAATGGGTCAAGTGAATTGATCAAAGAACATATAAATCCAATCATCAATGCATCACAAACTCGATTAAAAGAATACCATCACAGTGTTGTAAAATGAAGTCATATTAACAAATAAAAATGCCAAATGAATAAGGATTTTGGAGTCTTGTCAATTGTATAACGATAAGTAAAACTGGAAATGCAATGGGCATATTGACAAGAATGATTACAACAATCTAGTGATGATTTTAATGTGACTTCTAAAACCAAGTTTTCACGCTTACAGTCGTGAAAACAAGAGCAAAGGTAAGTGTGCAAATAGCACAAAAATAATAGTGTCGTTTTATTCAAGGATTGCGACGAAAATCAAGGTTTGCAAAACACTGGTGTAGGCAGCTTATAAGGACAGTAGAAGAATGCGAATTGGCTGCCAACAATGGCGACACACTGGTAGAAGCAGTTATCTCTGCCAAAAGAACAAATTCAGATTAGGATAATGAGAAAAATTCTAACTCAAAAACAACAACCAGAAACTTGTTTAAACATCATTATTAATCAAATAATCCAGCAGTGTTTAAAGGATGAAAACTGATAACAGTCTTAAGATAAGTGAGCCACGATATTAAAGGTAAATCTCCAATACTGTTGACAGAGCCACTGCTGCCAGTAGGTGTCCATAGCCTCAATAGTGTTGCCATTTAACCCACTCTGATATCTGTATCCTGCTAAGAAGTTCCAGATCAGAATAAAGGACATTTTAAGGTCAAGAAGTTTCTTATTTGCAAATTTTCATATACCCAACATTGCTTCACTGCCAGCGGGCCTGTTCAGTACCCCGGTGAAGTTGTCTTGGCGTCATACATGCATTTACCCAGTGCCAGCAAACCTATTCAGCATCTTGGCAGGTTTACAAGCAGTTCCCACAGCTCTTTTATTGATTTATTTTGTTTTTAACGATATATAGTTGAGCGGGGTGACGCCGAAAATTATGATATTTTAACATGTTTTTTACAGACCTTGAAAGAATTTTTATACTTGTCCTTCATTATGATTCAGAGATGGTTCATTTACAAAACCAACCTTCTAAAGCAGGGAGACATCTTCTGAGGTATTCCCTTAAAGAATAGGGACAGCGTAAAAAGATAATAGATGATCGTGTTAGGCTTTACTTAGAGATTGAAATCAAATAACTTCTTTCAAACAACAAACTTTTTGCCAACACAGATGTAAATTTCAGAAGTACACAATTGATGTTTATACAATTTTCTTAGCAGTCATTTCAGTGAAGGAATTTTCTGTTTTCTTTGTTCGAATAGTTCAACATGCAGGTATTTGTATTTCCAAAAACACAAACTGTTAAGAACAAAGGAGAAATTGAAAACAAAACAGCAAAAGAAAAGAAAACAAAGCAAAAAAAATGTACATAATATACAAGGGTTGTCATCAAGCAAAGTATCTTTACAGGGCTTGGTCGTTCACTAGATAGGTGTTTGGTTGCCCCTCTAGATTCTGCAATCGGAAAGAGTTGGGACCTAGTTTCTCAGCAATTAAAAACAGTCCAAGCCATAAGTTTTGAAATTTCGTGTGCTCTCCCTTTCCCTCATGCGGTTTGTCCCATTTCAAGACAAGGTCACCTATTTCGAAATTCCTATCAGAGGCAGAGTTAGAATCGAACCATCTTTTGACCACTAGTTGATGCTGATCTAACTTACGTTTATCTTGGGCTCTTACCTCTTCTAGCTTCATCAAAGCATTAATTCGGTTTTCCAAAGGGGGACAGTCTTCTTCTTGTATTTTCTGCGATAGCTGAAGTGAGGGAAGAAGAACGTGTGGTGGCAGAATTGCTTCTCTGCCATAAACGAGAAAAAAGGGGGAGTTACCTACAGTAGTTTTCGGTGTTACCCTTTCATCCCAAATTGCGTTTCAGAGTGCATTATGCCAGTTTTTGTGATTCTCAGATACCGTTCTCTTGATAATTTTAATCAGATTCTTATTTGTTGATTCTGCCAATCCGTTTCCCTGGGGGTAATAGCTAGCAGAATACTTCAATTTAATTCCTTTTTCTAAAGCGAAATCGCTCATTTCAAGAGATGAAAAATAAGAAGCACTATCGAATACTAACCAATCAGGGATACCAAAACGAGTAATAATATTCGAATTTAAGAAAGCAGTTACCTGATTGGTATTTACAGCTTTTGATGCGATGGCTTCAGACCACCTAGTAAAGTAATCTGTGGCTGTTATGATAAACTTGTGTTGCTGTGAGGATGGCGGATTGATTGGACCTATGATATCAAGGCCCCACTACTGAAAATGAGAGTCTACTGAAACAGGCTACAAAGGAAAGGCCGGTTTCTATAACCGCCCTGATGCTTTTTGACAAATAATACACTTATGGCACAAAGCATGGGCATCTCTAAAAAGCGTGGGCCAGCAATAAGCGGCTCTCAAAACTTTATGGGCAGTGGTGTCATAACCAAAATGACCACCAGCTTCTCCTGCATGCAATTCTAGTAAGACCTTTTCTGCTTCATCTTTTTCAAGACAGCGCATTAGTACTCCATCAAAATTTTGACGAAACAGAATACCATTAACCAAATGAAAGGAGGCATATTTTAACCTTAACACTCTTCTTTTAGTGGGATCTAGGTGTCGGAGGGCTGATCCATGTTCAAGACAGAATCTTATATCGTCATACCACTGACTGACAGAGTTTTGTGTACAGCAAATTGCATTTTGATCGTGTTGTCATAGGTTCGATGTATCATTTTCTTCTTGTTGTCCTGCTACTGAGTCAACAACTCACTTGCATAACCCTTGGCCTCTCACTATTTGGGCTGGGGTAATTTCTATGTCATACTCCTGTAAGGAAGTAACCCAGTTAGCTCTCTTTTCACCTAGTTCTTTTTGCACTAACAGATTCCTGACGGCCGGGTAAGGGACAATAATCTTCATCCTGGATTTCAAAAGATAGGACCAGAAGTGTTTGACTTCTTTGAAAATAGTGTAAGCTTGCTGATCTATCGCTGGATAATTAATTTCCGCACCTTTAAAAGCAGAGCTCATAAAGGCAATGGGCACTTCATTGTTTTCAACGTTCTTTTGAGTTAGGACTGCAACGTAGGAGTGGTTAGAAGAAAAAGTGTAGAGGTTGAAGTCTTTGGAGAAGTCGGGGCTCATTAGAGAAGGGGCATCGATTATGGCCTTCTTTATCGAATCAAAGGCCTGGCTTTCTAAGGATCCTCAATGATATTGTACGTCCTTTTTAATTAAATTTTGTAGAGGTCGGACCATTTCTGAGAAGCTGGGAACAAATCTCCTAACAAAGTTTATCTACCCTAGGAAAGATTGCATAGACTTTTTGGATGTAGGTGGGGGAATTTTTGCAATAGCTTGAGTTCGTTCGGGGTTGATAATCATCCCTTCATTTGACACAATAAATCCTAAGAGTTTCCCTTGTTCTACTGCGAAAATGGATTTTTTCGGGTTCAAGGAAATGTCGTATTTACGACATCATTGTAGAATAGCTCATAAATGAGCTAGATGATCAGTTTTGTTTTTCGAGAAGACAGTAACATCATCTAGGTAAACTACAACAGGCTGATTAATTAGGCCTCGTAAAGCGATGTCCATCGCTCTCTGAAAAGTGGCACCGACATTTATGAGACCAAAGGGCATCTTTCGATAAGCATAGGTGCCCCATGGAGTGCGGAAGGTAGTTTTGAGTTGGTCTGGAGGGGACATCAGGACTTGGTTGTACCCTGAGAAACCATCCAATAAGGATAGCCTCTCAGAACCAGATACCTGTTGTAGGATCTGTTCCATGGGTGGGACAGGATAGTTGTCTTTATCAGACGCTCTATTAAGGTTTCGGAAATCGACACATAGTCGAATTTCCCCACTTTTCTTCTGAACAGGGACACGGTTAGGTACCCATTGAGTGTGCCTGACTGGGAAAATTATCTTAGCATTCAGGATTTTATTCAATTATTTTTTGACGGTCGGTTCGAGCTTAGGGTGCATTTTCCTTAATTTTTGTTGAAAGGGCAAGGTTTGGGGTTTCATAGGAATGACGTGTTGTATGATATTAGGGTCAAAGGTTTTAAGGTCATCATACATCCACGCAAAAACATCTTTAAATTCTTTAAATAATTTAATAAATGCAGCTTTTTCTTGTTCAGAACACCCCACCCCTAAATTAATGCACTGTGGATTGTCATTAGTTCCTAAATTTATTTTTTCATATGATAATGAGGAACTATTGGTTTTACATTTGACCGATTTTTTGAATTTATCTTGAAGATCATAAAATTTCTCTAATCTAACTACAGATTTAGGGATCGAATTTACCATGTCCGATGAAGATTCAGGAGTTCTTGGATCTGGTATTATCGTGAAATCGCGCAAATTGTCATCGTGAGTGCATTCATCAATTACTGCGCCTTGAAAAGTATCTTCCATATGAAGAAAGCTAATGATCTGCTCATTGTCGTTGAAGACTCTCCAATTCGTAATGTTGTCGAGAACGGATGGCCTGAACAACAGTTCGACGGAGAATGCATTTGGGGAAAATCCTTCTGCAGGAAAGAGTTTAGAAGCTACATTAGCTAGTAGATCAGCTTCAGAATTATTCGATCTAGGGATAGAAGACTTATTCATCAAATTCCATACCTCAGATTGGTAGCTCTTAAGATGCGGAGATAAATAGTGGATAGAATTTTTTACCTGCCTAACCACGATTTCTGAATCGCCAAAGACAGTCAAATTTTGAATGTTCATATCCAATGCTTTTCTGAGACCTTGCAATAAAGCCTCATATTCTGCTGTGTTGTTCGTACATTCAAATTCTAATCTGCATGCAATCAAGGTTTTGTTAGTTGCTGGGTCGATAATAACGCAGCCTGCACCAACTCCTTCTTTGGACTTTGACCCGTCAAAGTAAAGAGACCATATTTGATTATCGTCGGGTGCATAAGAATGTTGGGTAGGAACTGTTGGTTGCATATATGCCATAATCTCTGACTGCTAATGTGGGTTAGTGATAGCTAAAGTCTCGGCCATGAAATTGCCGAAATAGGTATCCATCCCTTGTATTTCAGGTGAATCAGCAGAGGGTGTAAATGGTTCATTGGGATCATTCAAATCTGTCACTGTGAACTTTAAGTAACGTTCACGATTTACCTTGATTTTGTTGGGTTTTCCATTTTCGGGTAGCCATAAGTGAGACCAGTCTGTTGCGAAATAGCTGTGTAGCTGCTCCGACCAGTCTCTGATAAAAAACATACCATAAACTTCTGGAATATCCACAACAATAATATCAATTACTTGATGAACTTTGGGGTTAGCTGATAATATTATAAGTACATTCCTTAATTCGCCTATAACCTTAACATCAGTTCGATCAAGTTGGATGATCTTTAAAGTGGATGGTTCAACTTCAGCATTAATTTTCTAACACACAGACCATGGCATCACATTGGATGATGCTCCTGAGTCTACCATACAATTGTGCACGTTTCTATTAAAGATTTCGAAAGTTAACAAAAACGGAGGTACATTTCTGCGAGTACTAAGGGTGGTAGTTTGTGGCTTTTTACTCGCAGTTTCCAAAGCTACATTATTTACATTATTTACATTATTTACAGGAAGGCTTCCTTTGTCTTGAGGATCAGTATTATTTTTAGCGGAAGTCTTCTGAGGAACTTTGTTTTGAACAACCTTATTATTACTTGAATTACCATTTTTTCCATTTTCTGTGATATTTTGTAACATTTTTTGTAACAAAAATGGAAATTTCAACAACTCATAAACAGAAATGTTAGCCCTTAACTTTTTAAGATCTTCAACTAAATCATAATCTAAGTTGGGGTTCACATGACTCTGTTTAGTCTCAGTTGGTTTAGATTGCTTTGGGGGCAAAGTCGTAGTGTTTTCGGAAGAAGGTTTTTTTGTTGTCTTACTCCTAGTATTGTAGGGATGTACTGTCTCGAAGTTAGCTTGAAAGATACTATCCGAGAAGTGTCCAAAAATATTTGGAGAAGGTTCTTCTTCTTGAACTATTTCTTGTTCGACAACCTCCTCAGCAATCTCAGTAGGCATCAAGTTATCCTGGGCCTCTATAATCGTTTGAAGGGCGTATTGCAGAGTTTCTAGATTAAGGCCTTCGGTAGTTGGATTAGGTCGGTTGGTGGGAAAAGGCTTCCTGAACGGGGGTTTGTAGGGACCTTTGCTCAAGGAAGCTTCTTCGCCTGTCCTTTTTAAGTCTATAACTTGATTTGACAGTTTTTGAACGACTCTAGTTAAGTTTTCTAAATCAGAGCTTTCAGGTTGTGTCTTACTTTGAGTAGGTCTTTGAACGATTTCGATCTTCTTTTTGGAAGAAGAACTAGTCTCAGTTTCATTGCTAGTAGTGTCTTTTAAACTAAGGATGTCTTTCTCGATTTGGTTGGCCTCCTCGAAGGCTTCTTACAATGTGGCTTTCTTAGATTGTTTAACCCAAATGGCTATACTTTGATGCAAAGCTTTGGTATAATAGGCTATGACAAGATTCTCGGCAGGCATAGAATCGACAGGGATTAGATTCTTAAGTGTCAAGAATCTTTGATTAAAGTCTTTGATCTTCTCTTTGGGGTTCATTCTTAAGCTAGAAAGCTCCATAACCAGGACTTTTGGGGACTTGTCATCGCTAAAATTTTCCAAAAAGAAGGATTCAAACCTCTCCCATGACACGATGGTATGGGGTTGTTGGGAAAAGTACCATGTAGAGGCATCGCCTTCGAAAGTGTATGGGAACAACCTACAGACTATGTCTTCGTGCTCGACATTGCGGAGTCTTATGGATAACATAAAAAATTTAATGTGGTCTTCCGCGATCTGTTTAGAGTCAGGGTCGAACTTGGGAAGCCATTTCTCCGGATGTTTGGGTAAGGGATGCTGAGGCCCAGGTACAGGTACTGCATCCTGGTCGAGCCAAGGTCTAGCAAGATTGTTCTAGTTGGCCATTGGTGTAGTCAGTGTGGAAGGTTGAGAAGATGAACTGCCTTCCTCAGAGGAGTCTTCTCCTGAAGAAGAAGGGGATGATGGAGGTGGTGAGGGAGGTATTCCAGATCCACCTGCAGCAGGAATGAGAATTGGATCTGTAGGGTTCACAGTGGGGATAGTGCCTCCAAGTTGTTCTTTGATATCATAGAAATCTAAAGTTTGGTCCAAAGGACGGTTTGGTTGCCTTAAACGGGTGAGGGCACTATGTGTTCTTATCAGAGATTGGCAGACAATCTCTTGTATGTCACCACCTGTAGGATTTGGGGTTACTGGTTCAACTGTGATCCATGGATCGTCGTTCGATGTGGTTGTTGTTTGAGGGGGGATGTTATCATATGACTGACTTCTCGTCACAATAGGTGAGAGATTAGGTGGTGGAGGAGTCTTACGATCGCCTCATGCCATTAATTACTTTCAGGCCCTCCTTCTAGCACCATTTGTTGATGGGTGAAATTGAACGCTCGCCAACTAGAAGAGTGGATCTGGTCCGGGGTTGTCTAAATAACCCAAGCCATTTGGGATGACCCACCTTGATGAGTTTAGAGGCTTCGTTAGCCAATCTAAGTCCTAGGAAAACAAATAAAAACTATACTAAGGAACTAATCTAAATGAAAAATAACGATTAAAACAAACTAATAAACAAATCTAAATTATTATATATACAATCTACTATCTAACACTATAATAATTCTACGAAATTAAACATCTAACTACTAACAGAATTAAATCTTATTCACAAATGTACAATATTCACAAATCACAGATTTAAATGAAAACCTGCAAAAGTCATTGGTAATATGTGCTAAGACAGATAAACTATTGTCTTTTGATTTTTTTACAATTTTATGAAAAAGAGATAAACTGAAAAACTATTTAAGCTAAGCAATTAAAACACTAATTCTAACTATGTATCTAAACTAATATATTTATCTAAACTACTTATATTATACTAACTAAGTAACTATTAAACAAAATATAACAAACTGACCTAAAGTAACGCTTCAAGTTTGTCCTGTGTATGATGGTCGATTCAGCTGTTTGGTGGGAGGAAACCCACACCAGATTCTCCACGAGATTCTCATAAACGGAAATTTGTTGTGCTCTTCAAATATAAATAACAGGACAAACAAGACATAAAAATTATAGCAATCTTATAATTTACAAATCGTCGCAGCTAGATAAGTCTGTGTGCAAAGACTTGTACAAAGTGATTCATTTAACGAAAAAGGGAAACCTATAATTCATTAAATTGAAACAAACTAATTGCTGTACTTTTTAAATAAGAGAGATTAGATATGGATGACATATAAATCAAGTTACATCAACCTTCAATGAATTACGATAGCTAAAGTAGTCGATAATAAATTTCAAACTGATATACATAAAACTTGAAACAAAAGTTTGATATATTGAAAGCGAAGGCTGTTACAAGACATCAACTTTCGTCTCAGTCGGAATCATAAATCCATAGTCTCGTTCTCCCACAGTGATGATGATGACTTTATTACAAAAAATTGACAAGTATTTAAAGACTTCCCACAGGGTAAAACATCCCTGTGGGAATTATCAAGCTAGTTTACAGAAAATCTGGAGATAATCTCCCACATCTGGCTAAAAATAACACCCTATAATAAAAATGGATCACAAAAACATCTCTCAAACTACCATATCATGCCACATTGATCATTCCAATTCATATGCACCTGAAAGCAGACAAAAATAGAGAAGTTAAGAGGATATTTTATTGATACAATTGATAAAAAATCTAATTTTTAAGACTAGCTACAGAATCTTGTGATTCTGTAGCTGGTCTAAATGGAACACAGAATCGTTTCAAAATCAATTCAAATCTTAAAGAATATATTCAAACTATTGAACAATATTTGATTGATTAGAAACCGAAAGAATCATTCAAATCGAAATTGTTATGCAAATTGAAACAAAGTAAAACATGGTCATCCGAATGATAACATGGATGCATGTACTCTGTTTAATTTGTTATCACCAATTTGGGATAGAGAGAATCACATTAGATAATTTGAGAGCATTGAAATGATTTTCATGAGCCAATTGAAATCGACGCAAACTGTAACCAGCTAAACAAATTTCACATGCCATAAGTTTATGTCATTTCATCCATTAACAAAATCATTTTCGAATCCAAATGAAATCAACAGGATCATTTTTGAAATTGATATAACTATATTAAACATATAAAAATGATCATACTCATTGTGGTACGCAGCAATCACTTGTAAATCAAGTCAAACAGGGACGAATCAAAACAAATTGGGGTCGATACAATCGTTAAGAATCGACACAGCGCCACGATTTTAGCAAATAGATCTTCTGCACAGGTGGAATATAATCCAAATCCAAACGAGAATGTTGATTCAATACAAAACAGAGTCATTTTTTCCAATTTAATAGATTACATCGTATTTATCAAACCAAATCCCTAATAACGATGCATTACACTCATAAGAGATCATACCAATTCAATCCTACAAAAGCGTTTCAAAATCAAATCATAAGAACTAAATCAGAGCCGATGGCATCCAACCACAACAAAATCGACATAACTGTGTTCTAATTTTAGCATAAAAATTTCCTATACAGGTCAGATGTAATCAAAATCCAAGCGAAAGCAAATCCCAATGATTTCGTTAATTCAAACCAACACAATCATTCAAACTCAGTCAAAACCAATCAATTGATAAAATGGACATAACGAAATCGCATAACCAAAGCATTTGATTTTAGTAATATGAATCTACTATACAGGAAACAGAATCATTTCAAATCAAAACGAACAGAGCTAATTTGGAAGCAAAACTGAATATGTTACAATAATTCGAAGCAACTTACAAAGAAAAACTCATATTGAAATTCATACCTGGACAATCAGAAAACAACTTTGATTATGATAGTTTGGAATTGACGAAGGTTGTTGCCGATTCGACATTCCTGAAGACAATCGAACCAATTGTCTTTTGTTTCTTGTCAGCAGCTTGAAGCTTGTCCCTTTCTCTTGTCAGCATGGTAACTTGGTTCTGTAAAGATTTGATCTTCGACTGTAATAAGGGAACGTCGATGTAGTAACGCTCTAACCACACATTGCATAGGATGCACGATGTTTTCTCAGGCTTTGACATAACAGTCGAGGGTTTGTTTGAATTACCAAGGTTTTCATTGTGCAACTTGATTCCTGCGTAGTTAGGATTGTTCTTTAGGCACGGGGGTAAATTAGAAATATAGTCATAGGGTTTCTCGGAGCACAGGCCATGGGACTAGGGGTATTCTTCAGCTAGGAAATGCTCGATATCGGAGTCTGAGTCTTCACTCAGAACTATGGGCTTTTGGTCGACGTTTGGCTTAGGTTTATTCCGGGCAAGTCTCGATATCAATCGAGCATTTTTCTTACCATTGTTGTTGACAATAGGATTACCCTTGATTTTCTTACTCACAGGCTTCTTAACAACCTCAGTCTTGTCTGTTACGATGTCGGGCAAGTCGATATCAAGGAAAACCGAGGGTTTGGTAGGGGGTAGGAGGTCATGGAATAGCACGGGTGGCCCAGCCACAGTCTCACTAACCACGGCCTTTTTGATTTGGACAGACTCTGGATCAGCAAAGCCATTTCTAGAAAGAAAGGCTTGCCAATTATCACCATGAAGGTTTAAATGGTGGACAACGATGAGTCTAATCAAGCCATGGTGAAGCAAGATGTTATCGTCCTTCTCGCGTTTGAACCTCTTAGACATTTTGTAAAGGCTTCACAAGAAGTAATGAGGCATGTTCAAAGGATAACCCATGAAATTCATTAATAACCGGAGGTGATAGAGAAAAACCAGGCCATATCGACCTTCACAGGTCACAAATTGTTTCATAATCACCAAATGATCGTGCCACCTTGGTTTAAGGGTGGAAATAGGCATACCTTTGTCACAGGAGACAACCATTTGTGATACAAATAGAAAAGGCCACGGCACCTCATCAACTTTGGAGTTTTTAAACCATTGCTGGCCTGTAGCTGCCAGTCCTGTGGCAGAGCTTATGAATTCTTCATTGAGTTTAAGTTGAACGTCACCTACTTTAGCCCTGCACCCATCAAAGGTGAGGGCGAGTTGTTGGGAAACCGCAATGTTAAAACCCTCGAACCTCTGTATAAATGTGAGCCAACCACTGTCTTCTAAATCTTTACGGGCATCATCGAACAGTAACAGAGCTTGACTACCATTTGGCTCTATTCGCACCACCGGTGCCATAGACAGGAGCACACGGTGAGTGAGGTGAACGAGCTAGGGTTTGATCATAGCATACGCAGGGGCAGAACACTCACAGGCTTACCCGAAAACTTGCAAAGGTGAACCAGGATAGGGGGGGAAACATTAATGACAGAACGTGCGAAGGTGGTGGAGGTATTTTGGCCCATGCAGAACAGTCATTACCTATAGTACAACTGTCGGTGCTTTTAGTTATGCATATCACAATGCATATGTGTTAAAAACTATGCCATTTCAATCAACCAATGGATATATGGTAAGTGGACCAAAAATATTTGCGCGAGCCATAGTTTTATCATAGTTTTAAAACCAAAGCAATAAATCGAAATCACACCAAAGGTTTGATCATATGAACTGTGTGTTGTATGAAACGATTTATACCAAGGGCCTTACCATAACACAAATGTGATTTCATGAAACCAATGAGTCAAGTGAATTGATCAAAGAACATATAAATCCAATCATCAATGCATCACAAACTCGATTAAAAGAATACCATCACAGTCTTGTAAAACAAAGTCATATTAACAAATAAAAATGCCAAATGAATAAGGATTTCGGAGTCTTGTCAATTGTATAACGATAAGTAAATCTAGAAATGCAATGGGCATATCGACAAGAATGATTACAACAATCCAGTGACGATTTGAACGTGACTTCGAAAACCAAGTTTTCACGCTTACAGTCGTGAAAACAAGAGCAAAGGTAAGTGTGCAAATAGCGCAAAAATAATAGTGTCATTTTATTCAAGGATTGTGACAAAAATCAAGGTTTGCAAAACACTGGTGTAGGCAGCTTATAAGGACAGTAGAAGAATGTGAATTGGCTGCCAACAAAACCTTAGGAAAAATAAATCCTAGGTGCATGTGAAGTAAATCCAACAGAGATATATGACCATAATTGTGACATTTGTAACATTCAATCTTATATGCGGCCACATAAGCATCCCTTATGTGATAATTTCTTCCATATGCTCTGAAATCTACATCCTTATGTCCAAAGTTAGTGCACTTGTAGCATTCTACATCATCACTCAATGATCTAAAGTTGTTGTAGTTTCTATAAGCTTCATGAGATATTCTTGGATAACCATTTCTTGTATAACCTTCATAGTTGCTTCTATTCTTAGCATTGGCTCTACAGTTCACAACTTTGTGCCCAAAATTATTACATGAATAACATAAACCAAAATAAATTATTTTATACATGGGAGTGGAAGATATTCTGAATGGTGATACTTTTCTGAAGCCTTCTTCTTATTGAGGTATTTATACAACTGGTTGTTGTTGATACCGACTTCTTAATCTTCTAGGTGGTGCAGTTTCTATGTAGTCTTCTTCTTGAATATTTTTTTCTTCTTCCTTCTTAGGGGGACCTATGATGGATTTTTCATAGCTACTTGGTTCCACTTCTTGTTCTTTCATTTTGGAGCTCAAGTCTTTCTCTATCTGTATCTGGTTGTATCCTAGTTTGGATCTATCACAGTATGGCCTTTGACTGCTAATGATCTCATCCAATACTTTGGTGTTGTTTTGTTGCATGTCCTTCTTTTGAACATCTTTTCTTAGCATGAATATCTCTACTTCTAAGCCTTCAATCATCTTGTACTTTTCATCTAAATGACCTTTGAGTGCTTCTTCAGTTCTTTTGTCTTCTTCTATATGAATATTTAACTTTTTTATCATCATCTTGAATTCTTCAAAGTTGGAATTCTAAGATCCTTCTTTCCTCTTTAATTCAGCTTTGAGTGACTTGATTGTCTTTCTTTGTTTCCTTAATTGTTCTAGAGCACTGATTAATTCTACTCTGTAATCAACTTCTCCTTCTTTGCAATATTCTTCATAATATTCTTCATTGGAATCTTCTATCTCCATAAAGAGTACTCTTTCTATATCACTGTCACTATCTTCATTCTTATCTGATGAGGAACTATCTTCCTTGGTTCAGAGACTTTTCTTGAATAATTTCTTTTAGTTTCTTCTACCTTTTTTATTTTTCTTTTTCTTTTTAGGATCTTCTTCTTCATCACTTTCCTTATTCTTATGAGGACATTTAGGAGAAAAATGACCAATACCACCATAATTAAAACATTTCAATGGAAGCATACCTTTGTACTTGTCGGTTCCTATTTTCAACTTTCTGACGAAGTTTACCATTTCCTCATCTTCCTCTGAATCATCGCTACAATTGCAATATGACTTTGGATTTTTCTTGTTCTTCTTCTTTGTCTTCTTAGATGCCTTAAATGTTGCTTCCTTCGTGACTGGATTATATTGCTCTATCCTCATCTCATAAATTGTGAGTATCCCATGTAACTTATCCATGGTAATTATGGCCAKGTCTACTCTTTATTCTAGATATGAAATCTTTGAATCAAATCTCATTGGTAGAGTTCTCAATACATTTTTAACAATGACTTGTTCTTTCATCTCGTCTTCTAAACCTTTAATATTGTTCACTATTTCATCGACTCATAGAAAGTAAGCAACAATGTTTTCATCTTCCTTCATCTTCAATTGTTCAAACTTGGCTATAAAGGTTTGAAGTTTAGGTTCCTTGACTTTGTCATCTCCTTTGTATATATTCTTTAGTTTTTCCCATATTTGTTTTACGGATTCACAATGCAACACTTTGGTGTATATTGATTCAGTCAAACCATTCAAGATAGCATTTTTGGCTCTTGCATCATTATCTTCAAGTTTATTTCCATCCTTATTTGTTGGGGGAGTGGTTGGTACTTTATATCCATCTACTACTACTCACCATACATCAAATCATTTTGCTTGCACATATGTTTTCATTCGTCTTCTCCGGAAGGAATAGTTTTGACTGTCAAACTGTGGTACCCCAATCTTAGCATAATCTATGATCTCCTTCCAGTGGTTAGACTGATTCTTGAAGGACCTTATCTGATACCAATTGTTGGAATACTGAGAGGGGGGGTGAATCAGTATGAGCAGTTTATACCACTTTTAACCACATTATAAAAAATTCAACTTTATCAATAGTATTCAACAATTTATTATCAATGTATCATCTATGATTGCATTCAATGCATCACATCTAGTACACAATACACTGGTATTTATGTGGAAACCCAAATGGGATAAAACCATGAAATACTTTCTTATCTATATCAATAAGTCATTCATAGGAAGCACCAACTTCAAAATTTTATAGTTGCAACTGGAAGGAAGCTCCAACCCCCTATTTACAGGATCCAACCTGAAGGAAGCTACAACTCCCTAAATTCTCTGGCTCCAACCAGAAGGAGGCTACAACCACCTGATTCTTAGGATCTAACCTGAAGAAAGCTCCTACTCCCTGTATTCTCCGGTACCAACTGGAAGGAGGCTACAAATCCCTTTCCATGCCCCGTCCCTCCATCCTGAAATATAAGTGCCACAATCACTACTACTTCCATTGTCTCTTCCACTGTCAACCTGTCATTGTATCCAACCTATTACTTTCACTTCCAATGTCATTGTCTCATCTACGAAAACACACCCACTCTCAACCACATGAAACTCATGCCAAGATCATCAAGAGCATATCTCGAAACATATTCCCAACATCACCAACACATTCCTATACCATGAATGTACCAAGATTACCAACATACCATCACAAGATATGTGTCGCATTCAAGTACCAAACCTGTACCATGCATCAACCTATACCACAACCTATATCATACTTTGTACCATAACAAGTGCATCAACCATGCACCAAACCTGTACCATCAAGCATGTACCAACCATGTACATCAACCATCACCATACCATGTACCAATCCTGTATCAAACAAGTGCATCAACCATACACCAAATCATATACCAAATACCATAAGATATCATCAATGAAATGCCTCAACCATATGACAAGAATATGTGCCAAATGTGTAACAAGAATTTATATGGATCACCAACAAGTGCCTCATACATGTATCTCAAACAATGTTCCCAATATCCAAGATGCTCCTCAAACCATGTGCCTCAACCATATACCATATCACTGATGATATGTCTCAATCATGTCATACACCATAACACCATCAACATGTAACCCTCAAAACATGCATATAAACATATATGTAACTCTTTAACATACCTAGTGTATGTGATCAAAGACCTTCAGACCTTGATCAACTTCAACAAAAAGAGAATAACATCTTCATCAAACTTTACCTTAGTCTCATGGGACTAGTTTTTCGATTAGTCACAAATCCTAACTTTCAAAAAGAATATTTCCATACTAGTAATGAATAAAGGTATGAAAATTGTACCTAATATTATTCAATGTCTTCTCTACAATCTCTCCAAGTTTCATTGCTTGGAACATCCCACAAAAGGAGTTATAGAAAAAATGACAGACCTTGTTGAATTCTAGATTATTCTAGAGAGAGAACGTGTAGAGAATTCCATGCACAAAATGTTTGATATCTGAATCTGAAAATTTACCACAATAGACTATGGACTGTACTCTATCCAATTAATTTTTTCTAACTAAATTTGGATTCTCTATGAAGAAGTTATTACTATTTTACCCAGAACACTTGTTTTAGACTAGTTTCAGGACTAACCACAAACCCTATCTTCCACAGAGTGTACCTCTCAAAATACAACAACCCAGAAACGTAAATTTATACTAGAGATACCTTGATATGTTGTCTCAATATCCTCCAGGTTTTTCTATCAAAATCATTCTAGAAAAAACGTTATAGAGAAAATGGTAAGATGACCTGTAAATAACATACATTAGAACACATCCTCACAAGTCTTCATCCTCCATTGGAATTTCACCCTTCTTTACTTCATCTTCCCTCTAAAAAACACCTCAGATATCCTTGGTTACCTTAGATAATAATCACTTGATCACTTAGATATATATTCAATGAACGTGTGTGTATATGAAATGTGCTTATGACAGACTTCTTTAGGTGTAATTATAATTTTTCTAAGTAACCTCTTTCCTTAACTTTAGAACCTCTTTCCTTAACTTTAGGGATTCTTGAACTTTCTTGTTACAACCACTTTACCATTTTAATTCATTGAATTTTAACCAACTAGGGGCTTCTTGACCATTCTTCATGGTTTCTAACTTCACAAGACCATAACTCCTCAACTGTGAGGAACCACATGGCATACCACATATTATCAAAAACAACATGATGAGTGTTATCCATCTATGAGTGTCTTACCTTCATTCACAATATCCTTCATGTCCAAATTTGTTTACTGTAACCACACCTCTGGGGCTCCTTGTAGAGGTCTTCAAATGCATCCATCATATATGTTGACATCAACCATCAATGACAACAACTCACCATCAATATCAACCATAAAAATGATAACCAACCATCCAATGATCTCGTCCATATATCTGGGGATTTTAGACTTCTCCAAGGGTTGACATCAATCTTCAAGGGTTGACATCAATGACAAATAACTCTCCAAACCAACTGTCCAACAATTGTAACACGAATTCTCCCAACAACAAAACACATCCTTTCCTTGGAAAATTTTGAACAACATGTTACTTCTAGGTATGAAACCTCCTTCTCTACATATTCTCAACTTCAAACAACTACCAAACATTCCCACAACAACTACCTTCAAGATTCAACACTCAAAACTCCATTGTTGGCCAAAAACGTCCTTGTAAAAATTGTTCTCCATGCAAAAAATGAATGAATAATTATGGTCCCTCATCCCATACAAATTTCCTCTCTTTCTATTTCTTTCTTAACTTTCACTCTTTCCCAAGATGATTGTACTCGTCCTCCGTTCTCTCAATAACTATGGGATGTGACTCTCACACCTACCCTTTTACATGAATTCAATGATTGAGTTCTATAACACTCAACAACTAATGGAAGGCTCATGGTAAGGATAATTTAGAAAGAAATAAGAAATGGGTTTTGGTTTAATAGACCTAGGTAGACTCTCCCCCCATTGGACCCCTTCCCTCTCTTGCAGATACTTATCCCCCAAATCTCCATCCATGTCCGTCTGGAGCTGGTGATACATTTCATTCATTATATTTCAATTTACATCATTTACATATTGGATCTCGGCCATACATCACATTTACAATATACATTGCCTGGATCTCGGCCACATACTACATTTACAATACACATCACTAGTTTTGGGTTTGAAAATGAGGATGTTACATTCCCCTCCCCCTACAAACTGCATTGTCTTTAGTGCATAGAACCATACAATTTACACATTGACTTATATAAAAACATTACATCAAAATACTTGATAATTACGCAACTTAATGAATCATGCAACAATTCCAACCAACCACTCTCTTTTCCCCTTAACCCACACACCAGTTGGACAAGAAATATTAGGGTTGTGGATTCAAGAACTCTAGATACCAAAATGGAGTGTTCATTCTCTTATGTACAAATGTACATTAAGTTTTCTTCAAAATCTGCAAAACATTGTGGGTATGATTTTCGCATAGATTCCTCGTGCTCCCATGTAGTGTATTCAGGACTATAGCATGTCCATTGAACCATTACTAATTCGATGGAGTTGTTTCTAAGAACTTTTGCCTTCTGGTCTAGGATGTGCACTGGTTCCACTTGGAAATCCCCTTCGTGTTCCACCTGGATCACATTCGAATCAATCACATGATTACGATCATTCACATACTTTTTTAATAAAGAAACATGGAACATGTTATGAATTCTCATGGATGCAGGTAATGTTATGTAGAAAACTAGCCCTATCTTTTCTAAGATCTCAAAAGGCCCATAATATCTCGTTGTCAACTTTGGGCAACTTCCCAATTTCAATGGGCTTCTCTTGGATTTCACATTTAAAAACACACGCTATCCCACTTCGAAATCTCTACGCGTTCTTCTTTTATCGACATAGCTCTTCTATCAATCTTGTGCAAATTTCAAATTATGCCTAATCTTTACCATCTATTCTTCCATTTCTTTTAAGAATTCTAGCCCAATCACAACTCTATCTGTTGGGTTATCCCAACTTACTGGTGTGTTGCATTTTTTTCCATACAATGCTTCAAACAAGTTCATATTGAATGATTCATGATACCCATTATTGTAAGAAAAATCAACTAAATGGATATATTCCTCCCCCTTAGAAGGCTTGTCCCTTACATACATCCTCAACATATATTCAATTATCCAATTAATCATTTATGTATACCCATTTGACTCTGGGTGATATGTTGTACTAAAATTCAAATTAGTCACAAATCCTTTAAACAAGCCCTTCCAAAAATTTGAGGTGAACTTGGGATCTTGATCCGACACTGTTTTCTTAGGCACACTATGTAGCCTAGCAATTTCTCTCATATAAATTTCTACAATATTGGTTGCCTTATGGGTTACTTTTACCAGAATGAAATGTGCATCCTTTGTAAGCTTGTCCACCACTACCATGATGGAATCACATTGCTTTGTTGTTCTAGGTGATTTGGTATGAAATAAATAGCAACAAATTCACATTTCCATTCAGGAATGGGAAATATCTACAACAATCCTTTTGGATATATGTGCTCAACCTTTACCTTCATATGTTATGGATGCATCTAGAAAAATAATCAGTGACATATCTCTTCATACCAGATCAAAAATATTGGCTTCTTATAGCTCTTATAGTTTTAACATAGTTACCAACTTAAGGAGAACTCTGTTAAAAGATTAATTAATTAATTATTGAAATATTAATTATTGCAAGGATTAATTAATTATCGAAAAAGATTAATTGTCAAAAGTTTATATGTTGGAAGATTGGTTGTCATTGATGTCAACCCTTGAACAAGATGCATGTCAAAGTAAAGTAGTTGTAAACATAAGATAACAAGTTATACATTAATTCTCTTTAAAACATATTGAAAGGTCAATTGTAAATCATTTCTGTGTATCACTTCTGAGAATACAGGTTGGATATCTCAAGCAGTGAGTCGAAGACAGAGAAGTCTAGTAAAGTAAAAAGTTTGTAGGAGACAAGAGTACAAAGAAGGGGTTTCATACATGGAGTCCTTGAGAATATCCGTAGATTTCAGGAGGAAAAGCGTGAACATATGCGGGCTGCAGTGAGGAAAAGTGCAGATACCCACAAGTAGAGAGTTCATAGGGTCACGGACCTGTGAGGAAAATTTTGTGAAGATCAGTGATCTAAAACTCAGGTCAGCTACATGATTTAAGGTATGTCTTCCTGTGTGTGTTAGGGTGAGTATTCTTGATGCAGGAGCATCGCTCCACCTCAACAGTGCACCAGCTAGACAACACCTTCAAGCGCATTCAAGGAGGGGAGAGGTGCCAGCCCTCTCGTTTTTCCCTCATTTTAAATTTCAAGTTGTAATTAAATGCAATTAATTGTTTGTAAGGCTAGAAGAGACAAAGCCATGCCTTTGTGCAGATAGGATATGAGGTCGCCTTTAATGGTTGACAGGCTGAAGATCTAGATCTGATCCGAACTAGACAACCATTGAATGTAATTCAATGTAATTAATGAGAGTAGGAAGATGGAGGGAAAGGATCGAGAATCCCCTCTTTTGTAAAAATATCTTTGTATCTTATTTTCAGGAGGGAATGTTAGAAGAAGAGATAGGAAGATAGGAGGAGAGGAGAGAGCCAAGACTTTGTTGAAGTCTAAGCTCACACCCATTGTAAACATACATTTTGAGATTAATACAAAGTATTTTTTCCTACCCATGAGTTGTCTATGTGTTTATGTATTTGAATGTTGTCTTTGTGTGTTTATGAATATATGTTGTAGATGTATGTGATAGGTTTCCATATGAAGGGATATATAGAATCCACTATCTGTTTGAGAGCTGTTGAATTGTTTCTGGGTTCTTTAGGCTATGCAAGGAGTGCACAACAAAATGTTGGAAGTTATGTATCCAACACAAAGAGTGTGCATCTGAATCTCGAATCGATTTCAGAGGATAACGTTCCAGGAGGGAACACTAGGAAAGTTTGCAAACTCGGGAGGAGACTCAGGGTTATTGAATACTCTGGAGGGAGACTGTATGAAGGAGGCACAGAACAGAAAACATAATTATTGATGATTCTGTAGAGCTCTTCCAGGTGGGCATTGAGGAAGTGTAAGGCGTGCACAAAGAGAACTCTACCTCGAGTTCTATAAGAAGAGAAGTGTTAAGGAGGGGACACTCACAAAGTTACTGAACACTTTGTACGAAAGAGCTCTACAAGGTGTGCATGAGCATAAGGTTTCCAGGTGGGAACAAATTTTTCCTTTGAAAGGAAACAGAAGGGTCGAGAATCTTAGGAGAATGAGTAAATCAAAAAGCTCAAAAGAGATAACGCTTTCAAGAGAGAAGATGAGACCATAGATAGTTGAGTCTGCAGGAGAAAGGTTGAAGGTCAGTTGAGCACAAGGAGTGCATGCAGAGAGAACTTGTTTCAAGTTCGTAAGATTAGGAGATCGAGTGCAGAATGTGTCAGGCGGGCACCAAAAATTCTTTTGGAATACGTATAAGGGCTAAGTCCCTTAAAGATTGAGCAAGCTTGACAAGCTCAGAAGAGATAGTGCAAAGAGTGCACATCTGAATCTCGAATCGAGTTCAGGGGAGAACATGCCAGGAGGGCACACTAGGATAGTTTGCAGACTCAGGAGGACACTCATAGTTACTGAATACTCTGGAGGGAGACTGTACAGAGGAGGCACAAAATAGAAAAAAAAAATGTTGATGATTCTATAGAGCTCTGCTAGGTGGGAATCGAGCGAGTGCAAGGCGTGCACGAAAAGAACTTTGCCTCGAGTTCTGTAAGAAGATAAGTGTCAAGGATGGGACACTCATAGATTTATTGAACACTTTGTATGAAAGAGCTCTGCAAGGTGTGCATGAGCAGAAGGTTGCCAGGTGGTCACGAAGTTTTCCTTCGAAAGGAAACATAAGGGCCAAGACTCTTAGGAGACTGAGTAAATTGAAAAGATCAGAAGAGATAACACTTTCAAGAGAGAATATGATACCATATATAGTCGAGTCTATAGGAGAAAGGTTGAAGGCCAGTCAAGTGCAAGGAGTGTGCGCAGAGAGAACTTGTTTCAAGTTCGTAAGCTTAGGAGGTCGAGCACAAAACGTGTCAGGCGGGCATCAGAAATTCTTTTGGAAGACGTAGAAGGGCCGAGTCCCTTAGATACTGAGCAAGTTTGACAAGCTCAGAAGAGATAGCACAAGGAGTGCATAAGAGTCAGACTTATTCCAAGTCCTGAAGCTTAGGAGAGACAATGCAAAGTTTGTACACAAAGCACAAGTGTGCGCCAGGGTGAGGTGAAATTACATTGACGAAAGCTCAAGAGAGGTAGCGTTTCCAGAAATGTAGATGAGACCCAAAGTCATCAAGGCTCGTAGAAGGATCAAAGGTAGAGACCTTTGACACTTAGAAATTCTTCCAAGTTAGGGAAGAAAGCACAAGCTCAAAAGGAGGAGTGACAGTGGTCATTGGATCGAGCACTGTGAAGAATCTGGACTGCTAGATCAGAGTCCAAACAGGAGGAACGAGCACGCAGGAGAGGAGCAGATCCCAGTCGTTGGATCTGAGTGCGTGGACCAAGAGTCATTACATCCCAAGGTAAGTGCATGGGATTTAACCCTTTCAAATTGCACAGGAGAGTGGACTTTGCAAAGTCCCAAAGTTCTGAAATCATCGGAACCATCCATCATCCGGGGAACGAGTGGCAGTAGATCTGAGAGTTCGAGAAATCAGACATCGGAATATTTGCAAGGGGAATAATGAGAACTCACGAGGTCCGAGTTCTTGATTTTATCTTATCCATTGGATGGAAGGAGATATCTAGAACAATGACTCCTTTCGTGGGAAGGAGATATCGAGAAATCGAGAATCGAGAGTTGGGAGAATGGAGGAAGTTGTTTTCAGAAATCCCGAAACACGAACTTCTGATTCGCAAGAAAATATCTAGATTGTTAGATCAGAAGGAGTTGTGAGCCATTTATTTGACACTCGTGAATATCGAGATTATCGGGTTTGTCCCACAAAAAATACCTGAAACGTGAACTCGTGATTTGATCACAACTGTCGATCGAAGGGAGACCATAGACCGTAGATTTGGTCTTGGAGGGAGTTTGCATATTGGACTTCAGAAGAAATGAAGTGGATTTCCCTCGAGAGACATGAAAGGCGAAGTCCTGAAGCACTTGGTAGTTAAGCCCCGACTCATAGCTAGAGGTCGTATGGAGAGAGGAGCCTAGCAGGAGGAGCTAGCATTCCACCGAGAGAAATCGTTGATTCGAAAATCGAGAAAGGGGAGTAGGCATCTCTCAAAAGATCCAAAGCATGAATTCGCAAAGGGAGTTGGCCCATGATCACAATCTATGGTCACGTGAAAGGAAGGGGCTTAGACAGAAGAGCTAGCGCCCAAAACTATGATATTTCACATAGTGCCTTTTTTTAAGTAGGCGTGTGGTCACAGCCAGTGGTCACATTGAGAGGGAGCTTGCACCTAGTATTTGTTTGCATGGATGCAGTTCATGAGGAACTATGGAATTGTTTAGTGGAGGTTCCAGTAAGGACCAAAGAGTTATTCCATCTCAGGGAGTTTGAAGAACAATCCTAGACTGGGAGGTTAGCAGACCCTGTCGAGGTAGGGGCACTACATCTTGTGGTATCAGAGCCACTTTTTGTCTGTAGACAGTAGGTAAAGGGAGGTAGAGAAAGAAGAAAAAATTCTGACTACATCCAGTAGTATCAGGGGCATGATTTCATCTGTAGATTTTAGGTGGAAGAGGAAAAAAGAGACAAAGTGAAATTCTTTGTGAGTGGAGATCTGTTTGCATGTAGGCAAAAGCCAAGTGAGTTGTAGGAGAAGCTGGAGATGCTCTCGGTTGCAGAGTGAACAAAAAACTTGCCAGGAGGGAAGGTAGAAGGTAAAAATGGATACTAAAGGCCATGAGCATGGTCAGAAAGAAGGCCACAAGAAAAAATGCAATCCAGAAATGGATCTAGAGCTCATTGAGATAAGAGCAAGGATGGAAAAACTAGCATGGAAGATGCAGTAGGAGGCAAAGGTACATTGGAGGTATGAATGGCCTATGAATAGGAAGGAAAAATGGCATGTTCAAAAGTTGTTGGCCAGAAAACAACAATAGATAGTAAGGAGGTGGTTGAGGCATCCTGAAAAACCTTAGTGACGTAGAGGAAGTGGTTCACATCTGTGACCCAGAGATGGGAGAAACCTTAGTGATGAGGAGGAGATGTGATCAATGAGAGATATCGTAGACTACCAAGGGGGAAGCGATAACAATTCAGATTTCCAGGTGGGAAATGAGATGGGATCATTGGAGGATCTCATAGACTGCCAAGATGGCAGGAGAGGAATCCCAGATTGCCAGGTGGGCAAGGGAGAAGAGATGAGACTATCTGAGAGTCTCATGAGATTAGATATGTGTTTGGATCAGCAAGGAGTGCTGACAGAGGAGGATCAAAAATGCATTCTAATCATTGGAGGAATTGAGGTATTCCTACCAAGCAGCTTTGTTGATTCCATAACATGTGTTACAGATGCAACCACAGGAAAAGGACAACCAGCAGAGACTGTTAAAGAGCATGAGGAGAAGGAGTAGACACTGATGTTTTCCCCAGTAGAATAAGAAGAGCATTCAGAGGAATGGCTCAAATATTTCAGCCAGGGATCTGAACATGAGATGACTGCAGCAATGAAGCCTGCAGTAGAAGAGGAAGCAGAAAACATAGAATTTGCTAATCTGTATGAATAACTAGAATCCCTGGAGAGAAGGGTGATAGTGCAAAGCTAGCACATCCAACAGATCGGGTTGGAGAGATATGGAGGAGTATACCAGCCAGAGGAGTAGTTGGAGGGAGATGTAATTGAACCAACACAAGAGGAGATGACAGAAGCTTATCTGTCAGAGGAAGAATTTGAGCAGCAGCTCAGTGATGGGACTGCAGAATTGGAGTTTGCAGCGGAGTGGCAAGCTAATGCCACAGAATAATAAAAAAGCAAGGGGGATCGATTTGATCTACCCATTTCCAAGGATGAAGTGCAACAGAGAAGACTGCCAAAGAGCCAGCCAGAAGAACAGTTGGAAGAGGTGATAGAGGAGATAAGGAGGTTGATTTTGAAGTCAGCAGCATAAACAATGATAAAGAGGAAGTTGAATGGAGGAGAGCCTGCCATAACAGCAGGGAAGAAGAAGAAGAAGAAACAGTAACAGTAGAAACACAACAGTGGAGTAGGTGGACAGCTCCAGAAGAGAGTTTGGGATCCAGGAGGATTTCAACAGAGTTGGGAAGCTCGTGAGTAAGAGCTCATGAATTTTTCACAGCAGTGAAGTATGATGCAAGAGCATCACTCCATCTCAGAAGTGCACTAGCTAGACAGCACATTCAAGCACATTCAAGGAGGGGAGAGGTGCCAAACCTCTCTTTGAATGTTGTCTTTGTGTGCTTATGAAGATATGTTGTAGATGTATGTGATAGGTTTCCATCTGCAGGGATAGATAGAATCCACTATATGTTTGAGAGATGTTGAATTGTTTCTGGGTTCTTTAGGTTGTGCAAGGAGTGCACAACAGAACGTTGGAATTTCTGTAGCCAGCACAAAGAGTGCGCATCTAAATCTTGAATCATTTCAGAGGAGAATGTGCCAGGAGGACACACCAGGATAGTAGTGATAGAGGAGATAAGGCGACTGATGTTGAAGTCAGCAGTAGAAGTAGTCAGCAAGAGGAAACTGAATGGAGGAGAGCCTGCCATAGCAGTAGGGAAGAAGAAGAAGTAGTGGCAACAACACCAGCACAACAGTGGAGCAGGTGGACAGCTCTAGAAGAGAGTTTGGGATCCATGAGTATTTCAATAGAGTTGGGAAGCTCATGAGAAGGAGCTCATGAATTTTTCACAGCAGTGGAGTATGATGTAGGAGCATCGCTCCACCTCAGTAGTGCACCAGCTAGACAACACATTCAAGTGCATTCAAGGAGGGGAGAGGCACCAACCCTCTCTTTGAATGTTGTCTTTGTGTGTTTATGAATATATGTTGTAGATGTATGTGATAGGTTTCCATCTATAGGGATAGATAGAATCTACTATCTGTTTGAGAGATTTTGAATTGTTTATGGGTTCTTTAGGCTGTGCAAGGAGTGCACAACAGAACGTTTGAATTTCTGTAGCCAGCGCAAAGAGTGCGCATCTGAATCTCGAATCGAGCTTAGAGGAGAACGTGCTAGGAGGGCACACTAGGATAGTTTGCAGACTCAAGAGGAGACTCAGAGTTACTAAATACTCTGGAGGGATACTGTGTGGAGGAGGAACAGAACATAAAACATAATTGTTGATGATTTTGTAGAGCTCTTCCAAGTGGGCATCGAGCGAGTGCAAGACGTGCAAAAAAGAACTCTGCCTCGAGTTCTGTAAGAAGAGAAGTGTCAAGGAGGGGACACTCACAAAGTTACTGAACACTCTGTACGAAAGAGCTCTGCAAGGTGTGCATGAGCAGAAGGTTTCCAGGTGGGCATGAAGTTTTCCTTCGAAAGGAAACAGAAGGGCCGAGACTCTTAGGAGACTAAGTAAATTGAAAATCTTAGAAGAGATAACTCTTTCAAGAGAGAATATGAGACCATAGATAGTCGAGTCTGCAGGAGAAAGGTTGAAGGCCAGTCAAGCGCAAGGAGTGCACGTAGAGAGAATTTGTTTCATGTTCGTAAGCTCAAGAGGTCTAGCACATAACGTGTCAGGCGGGCACTAGAAAGTATTTTGGAAGATGCAGAAGGGTCGAGTCCCTTAGAGACTGAGCAAGTTTGACAAGATAAAAAGAGATAGCACAAGGAGTGCATAAGAGTCAGACTTATTCCAAGTCCCTAAGCTCAGGAGAAACAGTGCGCCAGGGCGAGGTCAAATTACATTGATGAAAGCTTAGGAGAGGTAGCATTTCCAGAAACGCAGATGAGACCCAAAGTCATCGGGGCTCATAGAAGGATCAAAGGTTGAGACCTTTGACACTTAGAAACTCTTCCAAGTTAGGGAATAAATTTCAAGCTCGGGAGGAGGAGTGACAGTGGTCGTTGGATCGAGCACTGTGAAGAATCTGGACCGCTAGATCAGAGTCCAGACAGGAGGAACGAGCGCACAGGAGAGGAGGAGATCCTAGCCGTTGGATCTGAGCACATGGACCAATAGTTTTTGGATCCCAAGGTAGGTGCAAGGGATTTAACCCTTCAAAAGTGCACAGAAGAGTGGACTTTACGAAGTTTCAAAGTTCCGAAATCATCGGAACCGTCCATCGTTCGGCAGACGGGTGGCAGCAAATCTAAGAGTTTGAGAACTCAGACATCGAAAGATTTGCAAGGGGAAGAATGAGAACTCGCGAGATCCAAGTTCACGATTTGATCTCAGTCATTGGCTAGAAGGAGAGATCTAGACCATTGATTCCTTTCGTGGGAAGGAGATATTGGGAAATCAGGAATTGAGAGTTGGGAGAATGGAGGAAGCTGTTTTCGAAAATCCTGAAACGCGAACTTTCGATTCGCAAGAAAAGATCTAGATCATTAGATCAGAAGGAGTTGTGAGCCATTGATTTTACACTCGTGAATATAAGGAGTATCTGTTTTGTCCCACAACAAATACCCGAAATGCGAGCTCGCGATTTGATCACAGCTGTCGATCGAAGGGAGAGTGTAGACCGTAGATTTGGTCGTGGAGGGAGTTCGCATATCAGACTTCAGAGGAAAGGAAGTGGATTTCCCTTGGGAGACATGAAAGGAGAAGTCTCGAAGTGCTTGGTAGTTAATCCCCAGGTCATAGGTCGAGGTCGTATGGAGAGAGGGGCCGAGCGGGAGGAGCTAGCATTCTGCCGACAGAACTCGTCGATTCAAAAATCAGGAAAGGGGAGCAGGCAAGTCTCAAAAGCTTCGAAGTGAGAAGTCACGAAGGGAGCTGGCCCATGATCACAATCCATGGTCACGTGAAAGGAAGGGGCTTAGCCAGAAGAGATAGCACCCAAAACTCTGAGATTTCACGTAGCACCTTTTTTCAAGTAAGCGTGTTGTCACAGCTAGTGATCATGTGGAGAGGGATCTTGCACCTAGCATTTGTTCGCATAGGTTCAGTTCATGAGGACCTATGGAATTGTTTAGTTGAGGTTCCAGTAGGGACCAAAGAGCTATTCCATCTTAGGCAGTTTGAAGAACGATCCTAGACCAGGAGTTCAGCAGACCCTCCCGAGGTAGGTGCACTACATCAAGTGGTATCAGAGCCACTTCTTGTCTGTAAATAACAGGTAGAGGGAGGAAGAGAAAGCAGAAGACAGTCTGACTACATCAAGTAGTATTAGGGGCATGATTTTGTCTGTATATTTCAGGTGGAAGAGGAAAACAGAGACAGAGTAAAATGCTCTATGAGTGGAGATCTGTTTTCACGTAGGCAACAGACATTTGACAGCCAGGTGAGTTGTAGGAGAAGCTAGAGATTCTCTCGGTTGCAGAGTGAACAACAAACTTGCCAGGAGGGCAAGTAGAAGGTGAAAATGGCTACTAAACGCCATGAGCGTGGTCAAAATGAAGGCTGCAAGCAAAAATGAAATCCAATGGATCTAGAGCTCATTGAGATAAGAGCAAGGACGGAACATCTAGCATGGAATATGCAACAGGAGGAAAAGGTACACTAGAGGTATGAATGGCCTCTGAACAAGAAGGAAAAATTGCATGTTCAAAAGTTGTTGGCCAGAAAACAACAACAGATAGTAAGGAGGTGGTTGAGGCATGCTGAAAACCTCAGTGATATAGAGGAAGTGGTTCACATTTGTGAGCTAGAGATTGGGAGAAACCTCAATGATGAGGAGGAGATGCGATCAGTGAGAGATCTCATAGACTGTCAGGGGGGGAATGATAACAATTCAGATTGCCAGGTGGGCAATGAGATGGGATCATTGGAGGATCTCATAGACTGCCAGGATGGCAGGAGAGAAATCCTAGATTGTCAGGTGGGCATGCGAGAAGAGATGAGACTATCCGAGAGTCTCATGAGCTCAAAGATGAGTTTGGATCCGAAAGGATTGCTTACAGAGGAGGATCATAAATGCATTATGATCATTGGAGTAATTGAGGTATTCCTACCAAGCAACCCAGTTGAGGCTAGAGCATGTGTTACAGATGCAACCGCAAGAAAAGGACAGCCAGTAGAGAGTGTCAAAGAGCATGAGGAGAAGGAGCAAACACTGATGTTTTCCCTAGTAGAAGGAGAAGAGCATTCAAAGGAATGGCTCAAATATTTCATCCAGGGAGCTAAACAGAAGATGACTGCAGCACTGAAGCCTACAACAGAAGAGGAAACAGACAACATAGACTTTATTGATATGTTGGATGTGCTGGCTTTGCACTATCACCCTTCTCTCCAAGGCTTCCAGTTCACTGAAGATCTAGATCCGATCTCGACTAGACAACCATTGAATGTAATTCAATGTAATTAATGAGAGTAGGTATATGGAGAGAAAGAAAGCAGAGGATAGTCTGACTACATCAAGTAGTATCAGGGGCATGATTTCATCTGTAGATTTTAGGCGGAAGAGGAAAACGGAGACAGAGTGAAATGCTCTGTGAGTGGAGATTTGTTTTCACGTAGGCAATAGACATTTGACTGCCAGGTGAGTTGTAGGAGAAGTTGGAGATGCTCTCGGTTGCAGAGTGAAGAACAGACTTTCCAAGAGGGCAGGTAGAAGGTGAAAATGGCTACTAAAGGCCATGAGCGTGGTTATAAAGAAGGCCACAAGAAAAAATGCAATCCAGAAATCGATCTAGAGCTCATTGAGATAAGAGCAAGGATGGAATAGATAGCATCAAAGATGCAATAGGAGGCAAAGGTAAATTGGAGGTACGAATGGCCTCTGAACAGGAAGGAAAAATGGCCTATTCAAAAGTTGTTGGCCAAAAAATAGCAACAGATAGTAAGGAGGTGGTTGAGGCATGTTGAAAACCTTAGTGACGCAGAGGAAGTGGTTCACATCTGTGAGCCATATATTGGGAGAAACCTCAAATATGAGGAGGAGATGAGATCAGCGAGAGATCTCGTAAACTGCCAGGGGGGAAGCGATAACAATTCATATTTCCAGGTGGCCAATGAGATGGGATCAGTGGAGGATCTCATAGACTGCTAGGATGGTAGGAGAGGAATCATAGATTGCCAGGTGGGAAAGGGAGAAGAGATGAGACTATCCGAGAGTCTCATGATCTCAGATATGAGTTCAAATCAACAAGGAATGCTGACAGAGGAGGATCAGAAATGCATTCTGATCATTGGAGGAATTGAGGTATTCCTACCAAGCAACCCAGTTGAGGCTAGAGCATTTGTTACAGATGCAACCGCGGGAAAAGGATAGCCATCAAAGACTGTCAAAGAGAATGAGGAGAAGGAGAAAACATTGATGTTTGACCCAGTAGAAAGAGAAGAGAATTCAGATAAATGGCTCAAATATTTTAGCCAGGGAGCTTGAAGAACAATCCTAGACCAGGAGGTCAACAGACCCTGCCGAGGTAGGGGCACTGCATCAATTCTGAAGAAATCAGGAGAATTTATGTCTTAGTGATTCATAAGTAGTTGATTTGGAGAATTCTCTTGTGGATATTGGTATGAGGTGCATGTGGTTGCAGTCTTGATGAGATATTGATATCAATAGCATCAACAAAAATATCAGAGACAATAGAAACAACAAGTTATCAGTGACAGAGGTACTGACAAATTGGTCTACACTTATATTTCAGGGCGGTTGGAAGGGGCAAGGAAAGGGGGTTGTATCCTCCTTCCGGTTAGAGCCGGATAAATTAGAGAGTTGGATCTTCCTTCAGGTTGTAGCCTATAAACAGGGGGTTGGAGCCTCCTTCCATTTGTAGCTGGAGAAATAGGAAGTTGGTGCTTCCAATGAATGTACACTTTGATCAATAAGAAAATCATTCTGTGGTTTTTTCCACATTGGGTTTCCATGTAAAATTCATGGTGTATTATGTTTATGTGATTTTTATGATGTTGATGATATTTTGAATGCTCATAGTATTTATTAGAGGTTTTATATTATGATTAAAAGTACTAATTGGGTTCATACTGATTC
>JZKD02S1653902.1:112406-126809 GCA_000966675.3 Picea glauca | reverse complement strand
AACAATGGGTAATGAATAAATGTTGAATGCTAATTGATGAGTTTTTGTGCAAGAGGGCAGTTTTGGGAAAAAGAGCCCCAAACTCATTCACCCCCCCTCTAAGTGTGGTAGGTGTGTCCAACAGGGATGTCATCCTCCTTGATCTGTAACTGGTGATACCCTGTTCGCAAATCAATCTTGGAGAACACCGTCGCACCCTTCATTTGATCGAACAGATCATCAATTCTCCACAATGGATACTGATTCTTGATCGTAGCCTTGTTCATTTGACGATAGTCAATGCAAAGCCTAGATGATCCGTCCTTCTTTCGTATGAAAATAACAGGTGCACCCCACGGTGACACACTAGGATGTATCAGTCCCAGGTCCAACAACTCCTTCAGTTTCATTTTCAACTCTTGTAACTCCAGAGTCGACATCCGATAAGGCATTTTTGTTATCAGTTCAGTCCCCAATTTTAGGTCTATGGTAAATTCCAATTCCCTCTCCGACGACATCCTAGGTAACTCCTCTGGAAACACATCCGCAAATTCTCTCACCACTGGAAGGTGTTCTAGACCTTCCACTACTCCCTTCTCGTTTAATGCAAGGATCACATAAAGATTGCACACCTTGCGCATACTCTTCCATAGCTATAAGGAAGAGATGAACCTCAGGGACACTCCCTAGTTCCATCCTACAATCACATGTCTATGCCCCTTGTTTTCGACCAAGCTCAACCATTTTGTCTTACAGTTGAGTATCGCCTCATGCGATTCCAACCAATCCATACCAATCATGACATCATAAGATCGTAGGATCATGATGTATAGGTTGGCCCTTGTGACAAACTCTCCCAGGTTAAGGGTACAGCCCATAACCTTTCCTCCAACCTTCTGTTTGGTTTCTGAAGCCATCTCGATGAAGCTAAACTCATCCTGTTCGACTGCCTTTACCTTAATCCTTTTTATCACTGCACTAGAAATGAAACTCTCGGTAGCATCGGGATCTATCAAAATACCAAGGGTCTAGTCAGCGATGGTACCTGTCATCTCAAGCACAGTCGACTAGTGCTTTGTCTGGTGGTTATTCACCGTTGCATGAATCTTATGGGCCTTCCCCATCTCTCCCACGGTAGTGGGTCCTGCTGATCCAGACACTCTAGTCCTCTCCACAGGACAGTCACACTGGTAGTGTGGCTCCCCACACATCCAACACCCCTTCTTTGACATAGTAGTCCTAGTACCTGAAGCAGAAGGTGACGGCCCACCAGCCTGGAACCTAGGTCTTCTCTGCTGAACATGCATAAACTGTTGTTGTTGCTATGGGTGACACTGATTTTGTTTCTGTGGTCCCCGATAAGGTGTCCGCTGCTGAGGTGGTGGTCGCTGGGTGTACTAAAAGTGGATACCCTCTGGAAGCCACGATATCCTGGGGTATGTCTCGCTGGTGTCTGGTGCTGTGGTTTTTTAGATGAGCCCTGCCCTACTAGTCTCACTAGAATTCTGGTCTGACCCCCACTGGTAAGATCCTCCTCTGCTATGAGGGCCTTCTGGATGGCATCGTGCAAGGTTTGAGGCATCAAAATCCTAACCTTTGCACACAGGTTTCCGTTAAGGCCAAACACGAACCTGTTGACCTTAAGTTTCTCCTTGTTAAGGTGTGGAGCATATCGGAGCATCTCCATAAAATGAGCCTCGTACTCGGGCACCGTATGACCTCCCTGTCGTAAGGCGTCGAACTCATTGAGTTGTTGCTCAAAGAATTCCTTTGAAAGGTACCTCTCTCGGAACCGTTCCTCGAAACGTTCCCATGACACGTCTTCAACGACCATGTTCAACTTCGATAGGAGCGTCTTCCACTATAGAAGAGTGCTCCCCTTCAGTTGAAAGACTCCCATGCGGACCTTCATGTTGGAGGTATAATCACGAAGTGCGAAGAACATCACCATGTTCTGCAACCATGCCTCAGTAGTTGCGTCGTTTGGGGCACCAAAGAACTCAAGAAATTTGAACTTCTCAAGTTCATAGTGAATGCTACCAGTAACGGTTGGTGTGCGCGGTGGAACCTCCACGAGTGTCGACGCTCTGACCTCATCTTTGTCCAAACGGCTGATCAGTGCCTTGAACATGCACTGAAAGGATCTCATTATTCCAACTACATTGCCAACTGCTATCTGCTCCTGCTTGAGAAGCTACTCGTCTCCCTGGGGGTTAGACCCCTTTGGTGTGGATGCTACTGGAGGCGTAACGCCTCCTCCCCTAGCACCCCATCATCTGCCTCCACAGCGTCCTCTAACCATTGTTACCTGCACGCACACAATCAACTCGATTAGAAACCATATAATCAAAGCAGGTCAATGAAAGCCATAGCGACCCCAAGTCACGGGTTGAACCCCGCTCTGATACCATATGTAATGAACCTCCTCGTTACGACGACAAACCTCTTATAACAAGTGCAATTTTTTTTATTTTTTTTTCTTTTTTGTGTGTGCGCATGTGTACAAGGATAATAAATACATTTGACTCTGTGTCGCCATATGATGATGAACATGGCACATGCAACTACAACGACAACACAACGATCTAAGATGCACATCAAGTAACTGCAAGAAAGGTACGACAATCAACCAACAAATAATTAAGAATGACTACTCGCCCATCCTACCCTGCAATGGTTAGGACCTCCAATACACATAAGCAATGATCAAGCCCAGGTTCCCATCGATTTTAACCATTTAAGGTCTCAGGGCTGGCAACTATTTTGAGGAACATGGAGGTGTCTACATCCCGCTCGACATAAGCAGACCAAGCAAATAATTGTTTAGAACCAAGTACAACAAAAGTTAATGAATGAACACTTCCTCTATAGAAGCCGCAAGTCAAAAGGACACTGACAATAAACAATCATTAGTTAAGACTCAGCCTTACCTACAACTCAATTGGCAACAAGTACAAATCAATCACTTCGTTTAATTTTCGTTAGTCGATGAGTTACCAACCCAACCTTAAAAATAAGTACATATAATTAATTGCAAATTCCCCATTTACTAAATCATAATAATTTATTGTACTTAGTTCCAAGGACCTTACCTTTCATATGTTTTCATTAATAATAAAAGTAAAATAACCTAACAATAAATTAACCGTATCATTACTTTTATACTACAATAACATTGTAAATAAAATAACAATGATCTTACATTTCATATGTTATCAAATGATAACATAGCATTTTTTTTTTCATATTGCAAGGACATTACATTTACATGTTTCAAACAATAAATTATAATGACCTTACATTACAATAACATTGCAAATAAAATGACGAGGATCTTATATTTCATAAGTTATTAGATACTAACATAGCATTTTTCATATTGCAAGAACATTACATTTACATGTTTCAAACAATAAATTACAATGACCTTACATTACAATAACATTGCAAATAAAATAACGATGTCTTTATTTTTTATATTACAATAACCTTGCAATTAAAATAACAATAAAATTACATTTCATGTTGTCTAACACTAACAGTAAATTTTATTTCATATTGCAATAACATTACCCTTATAATTCAAAACAATATATTACACGACATTACCTTTACACCTTACAAAACCATATATTACAGTAGCGATACAGTTACCCTTTACTATACCATTTCATGATATCAATTACAATAGAATTTCAAAAACTGTACAATAAGATAACCATATCCTTACATGCATATTGCAAATAAGAGTGCAAATAAAATAACAATAAGAATTACATTTTTGTTTCTAACACTATCATTGCATTTTAGTTTATATTGTAATAATCATTACTATTACATATTTCAATAGTTACAAGTCATTACCTTTACATATTAAAGTAACTCTATATTACTGTAACAATACATTACANTCCCCTTCAGTTGAAAGACTCCCATGCGGACCTTCATGTTGGAGGTATAATCATGAAGTGCGAAGAACATCACCATGTTCTGCAACCATGCCTCAGCAGTTGCGTCGTCTGGGGCACCAAAGAACTCAAGAAATTTGACCTTCTCAAGTTCACAGTGAATGCTACCAGTAACGGTTGGTGTGCGAGGTGGAACCTCTACGGGTGTCGACGCTCTGACCTCATCTTTGTCCAAACGGCTGATCAGTGCCTTGGACATGCGCTGAAAGGATCTCATTATTCCAACTACATTGCCAACTGCTATCCGCTCCTGCCTGAGAAGCTACTCGTCTCCCTGGGGGCTAGACCCCTTTGGTGTGGATGCTACTGGAGGCGTCACGCCTCCTCCCCTAGCACCCCGTCATCTGCCTCTGCAGCGTCCTCTAACCATTGTTACCTGCACGCACACAATCAACTCGATTAGAAACCATATAATCAAATCAGGTCAACGAAATCCATAGCGACCCCAAGTCGCGGGTTGAACCCCGCTCTGATACCATATGTAATGAACCTCCTCGTTACGACGACAAACCTCTTATAACAAGTGCAATTTTTTTTTTCTTTTTTTCTTTTCTGTGTGTGTGCATGTGTACAAGGATAATAAATACATTTGACTCTGTGTCGCCATACGATGACGAACATGGCACATGCAACTACAACGACAAAACAACGATCTAAGATGCACATCAAGTAACTACAAGAAAGGTACGACAATCAACCAACAAATAATTAAGAATGACTACTCGTCCATCCTACCCTGCAATGGTTAGGACCTCCAATACACATAAGCAATGATCAAGCCTAGGTTCCCATCGATTTTAACCATTTAAGGTCTCAGGGCTGGCAACTATTCTGAGGAACATGGAGGTGTCTACATCCCGCTCGACACAAGCAGACCAAGCAAATAATTGTTTACAACCAAGTACAACAAAAGTTAATGAATGAACACTTCCTCTACAGAAGCCGCAAGTCAGAAGGACACCGACAATAAACAATCATTAGTTAAGACTGAGCCTTACCTACAACTCAATTGGCAATAAGTACAAATCAATCACTTCGTTTAATTTTCATTAGTCGATGAGTTACCAACCCAACCTTAAAAATAAGTACATATAATTAATTGCAAATTCCCCATTTACTAAATCATAATAATTTATTGTACTTAGTTCCAAGGACCTTACCTTTCATATGTTTTCATTAATAATAAAAGTAAAATAACCTAACAATAAATTAACCGTATCATTACTTTTATACTACAATAACATTGTAAATAAAATAACAATGATCTTACATTTCATATGTTATCAAATGATAACATAGCATTTTTTTTTTCATATTGCAAGGACATTACATTTACATGTTTCAAACAATAAATTATAATGACCTTACATTACAATAACATTGCAAATAAAATGACGAGGATCTTATATTTCATAAGTTATTAGATACTAACATAGCATTTTTCATATTGCAAGAACATTACATTTACATGTTTCAAACAATAAATTACAATGACCTTACATTACAATAACATTGCAAATAAAATAACGATGTCTTTATTTTTTATATTACAATAACCTTGCAATTAAAATAACAATAAAATTACATTTCATGTTGTCTAACACTAACAGTAAATTTTATTTCATATTGCAATAACATTACCCTTATAATTCAAAACAATATATTACACGACATTACCTTTACACCTTACAAAACCATATATTACAGTAGCGATACAGTTACCCTTTACTATACCATTTCATGATATCAATTACAATAGAATTTCAAAAACTGTACAATAAGATAACCATATCCTTACATGCATATTGCAAATAAGAGTGCAAATAAAATAACAATAAGAATTACATTTTTGTTTCTAACACTATCATTGCATTTTAGTTTATATTGTAATAATCATTACTATTACATATTTCAATAGTTACAAGTCATTACCTTTACATATTAAAGTAACTCTATATTACTGTAACAATACATTACATGTTACTATACCGATTTCTCTATCAAGCAAAAAAACTAGCAGCCCAGCCATGATGCCAAAAGCATAAAAATCAATAACTAGAAAAATTTAAAGCTGTGATTGCATGTCGAAATTCAATAATCATTGGGAAACTATCCAAATGGCATATGTCAGAACGAGGATGTCAACTTAGAAAATTTTCCTGACCATGTCATAGAAAATTCCTTCATCGCCGTACAACACGCTCATGCAGAGGTAAAAAGATACGATTTTTAATTCAAAAATTGCAGGGTGAAGGGATATGATTTGAACACTATTGGCTGGGGCAATTTGCGGCAATTTGTAATAGTTGCAGAGGAGGGTATATGTACGATTCTATTACATTTGTCAGGTAGTAAATTTTTCCATATTTTAACACAGTTTGCAAGGGCAGAGATACATGTTTTTAATTGCAGTGGCAGAGGTGAATTTTAAATGTTTTCCACACAATTTTGCAGTATCTATGACAAATACATTTTCCATAACACAATGTCGGAATGAACTTGCAGAACCAAATTCACAGTAACCTAATTAGTCTCACCATTGATTAAGGAGGCACCATTATTAAACAAGAGTAGTACTCCCGCTGGAAATTTTATTAACACCATAAGTATTTATCATCACTATAACTCACGCCTTAAAAACATTTATGGGTTTTACCTGAGCTAATCATTCAGTTGTTGTGACAATCAACTTAAGAATTTGACGAAATTAAAACAAAAAGGCTCGGGTTATAACCAGGAAATCATGACAGCAAGGGAAGAAGGGAAAAACCACAGTCAAGGAGGTTAATCTTGGTATGAGAGCACAACACCAATAGTAACTCGCCAAGTGAAATAGCCAGCAAAGGTTTAACAAGGTTGCAGAGTACGGAAGCATGGAATCCACCATTTTATGTTCAACTCACAAATAGTTTCTCCCAATAAATACAGGTGGAAGATTGAGATTTGCAGGCTAGGAGTATGATATATATTCACATTTAAATACGCCAGGGAAGAGATACTCACATTTTAAATTGCCAGGAAAAGAATTAATTACATTTTAATTTTCCAGGAAATGTATCAGTGTAAACTTAAAATTTGCCAGAAATCATCAATACAGAGTTAGATTATCCCTGCATACATAAGACACAGTCAAAAATCTAAATCGAAGAGCATGGTGGGAGGAGTGCAAGGGTCACAATCAAACACCACAGGGAGATTTAATAAACCAATCAATAAGCCAGGTTATAAAATTTCCAGTCATAAAACTACACAAACAATTTACCTACTCAAGACACCTGCAGATCTAAAACATACATCCTACAACATTCTATCAATAAATAGAAATGTATACCATTGCTTATTCGCTTGATCCGAGTGTCGTCCATGCCCTCCGTGCCGCTCCCACTCGTTGACTCGTTGACCGTTGACCGTGGTCATCTAGGTTCGTTCCTTTAACATCATCAACGCGATGTGCCCTTCAGGATGCACTATGTGCTCCAAGGGTGCCACTCACCTCTTTTGTTTCTTTTGCCTGACGTGCCCTTCAGGACGCACCACATGCTCCAAGGGTGCCACTGGCCTCTTTTGTTTATTTTGCACGTCATGCCCTTCAGGATGCACCACATGCTCCAAGGGTGCCAATCGCCTCTTGACTGATTGGTAGACATCAATAACCTCTGGAGTCAACACTCCACCAGGTGAACTTGTGGGAGACTAAGGGATTCTAAGGAATAAAACCCACGTCTTATTGCAAGCCCCTTAGAATCATCATGAGTGATTGCCGCAGTCTACCTTCATGGCATCGTGGGTACTCTCGAACTAGGTAATCATTAACCTACAGTTTGAGCCATGGTGGGAGTGCTAGTAGGTTGTGGCAGGGTTGTTGTCCACACCTCTCCCTCAACCTCTCTGGTAGCCATATGTGGCCCCTTTACTCCATATGTGAGTCTGGTCGGCAAGATTTCATCAGCCTACATCATCAACAAATAATGTCAGAACATATCCACATCATATCGTCTAATCATATGTACTAATATCACAGTAAAAAAATCAAACCCCAATAGCACATTCCCTGACTCGATTCAAAGTCCAAGGGGTTCTGTCGATGCCTCTGCATCCTCAAGGTCCAAAACCCTGTACACTTAGTAAAACCGAATCAATAGAACCTATCTATGTCAATGCAGTAAAACATTATGTCATATACCATAACTCATCATGATCAAAGTCAAATATTTTAATATCATAATAATCTGGATCACTTGCGAGCAAGTGTCCTCAAAGAATAAGTTTGCCAGAGAGGGATGTTACGTACACCCTCTCTTCGCCTAAACTTCATCTCAAAGTTTCTCAGTATAAATGCCAAAATAACTGTATCCAGTGTCATATGTATATATATCAAACAAAAATGGAAACTTTTGGCGCATATCATATGCCTCCTCCCAGGTCACCAAGTGCAGACTATAATTGTCCCACTGGACCTTGACCTGATCTACCGTTCGACGTCGTAACTGTCGAACGTGATGATCTAAGATGTGGACCATCTCAGCCATGAGAGCTCCCTCATCTGATACCTGCGAGGAACTCATGTCAATAACATGTGTAGGATCACTCATATAATGTCTCAAAACATATACATGAAAAACATCGTGCATACGCCTCAAGGAATTGGGCAAGGTTAGTCGTTAGGCCACATGCTCTTTTCTCTCCACAATCTCGAAAGGTCCCATGAACCTAGGAGACAGTTTAGCTCCCTTCCCCAACTTGATCGAACTCTTATGCAGTTTAACCCGCAAGAATACTCGATCGCCAACCTCATAACTACGTTTGACACGATGCACATCGACATAACTCTTCTGTGGATCCTGTGCTTCTTTAATCCTTTGTATTATTGTTTGCATTTTCTCTTCCCTCTCTTGAATTTCATCTGGTCCCACTAGGACTCTATCCTCAAGACGATCGTAGCTCAAGGGCATTCGATAAGGTTGCCCGTAAAGAAACTCGTAAGGGGCCATCTTAATGGTTCTCTGGTAACTGTTGTTGTAAGCGAACTCCACTAGTGGCAATAATTCTTCCCAATTCTTTTGTTGGTCCATCATGTACATGCGCAACATGTCCTCCAAGGTCTGGTACATTCGTTCAGTCTATCCATTAGTCTCTGGGTGATACACAGTACTAAAGTTAAGTTGGGTTCCCAAGGCCTCTTGGAAACTCGTCCAAAATCATCCAGTAAACACTGATCCTTGATCAGATATAATCCTCTTAGGCACGCCATGCAACCTCACAATCTCACTACTGAAAACTCTAGCAATGTCAGGTGCCTCATATGTCGTACGCATAGGAATAAAGTGAGAACTCTTCATCAGAGTGTCTACTACTACAAAAATTGAGTCATTTCTCCTTACCGTCAGTGGTAGTCCAACAATAAAATCCATCAAAATGACCTCCCATTTAGATTTCAAAATGGCATGTGGTTGAAGTAATCCTACTGGGTGTCTATGTTCATCCTTTACCTACTGACACTCTAAACATATGGCCACATGGTTGACTATGTCGGCCTTCATTCCCTTCTAGAAGAATAAGGTTTTAAGGTCTTCCCTCATCTTCGTGACTCTCAGGAGAACCATGTAAACTTCTCTATGAGCCTCTCTCAGGATAAACATCCTCAACTCATCGTTTGGTAGTACGTAAATCCGATTTTTAAAACTCAATAATCCATCTCTATCAAATGAAAATCCCTCATATTGTGGTACCATCATTGTGTTTTGTTCGATAAAACCCTCGACCTCTTGGTACTAGTCATCATCACGCTATAAAGTGAGAATGTTCTCATGTAGATTCGTCTGAAGAGGCAACACTGAAAAAATGTGTGGTCTTCAACTCAAAGCATCCACCACTCGGTTCATTGTTCCCTTTATGTAAGTAATCTCAAACTCATACTCGCTAAGCAATTCTCACCAACGTCGTTGTCGCGCGTTCAGGTCGCTTTGCGTAAAAATGTGTTGTAGTCCACAATGATCAGTCTTTAGTTCAAATTTTTGACCAACAAGGTAGTGTCTCCAAACCTTCAAGGAATATACAATGGCTAATAACTCCAAATCATTCGTCGCGTAGTTCTCCTCATGCCTTCTTAGTTTCCTCGAAATGTAAGTGATTACTCATCTGTCTTGCATCAAGACTCTGCCTAAGCCTTCCTTGGATGTGTCTCTACATACCAAGAAGTCCACATCCATGTCAGGGACCTTTAGTATCAACACTATCGTCAACAACTCTTTAACCCTCTGAAATGCTTCCGCGCATTTCTCGGTCCAAACGAACTTCTTGTTTTTCTTCTGCAATTCCGTGATCGGATTTGTTATCTTCGAAAATCCCTTGACAAACCATCGATAGTATCCTACTAAACCTATAAATCTATGCACTTCCATGACACTCGTCGACGCAGGCCATTCCATAATAGCCTCGACCTTGGCTGGATCCATGGTGATACCTTCGTCGGAGATGACTTGCCCCAAGTAGTGAATCTTCAATTGGTAAAAAGAGCATTTGGACAACTTCCCATACAATTTGTGCTCTCGCAGACACTATAGTACCAAGCGCAAGTGCTCTTCATGATCCTCCATCATCCTAGAGTAAATCAAGATATCGTCAATGAATACTTGGATGAACTTGTCCAAGTATTCATGGAACACCCCATTCATCAAACTCATAAATACCCCTGGGGTGTTTGTCAGTCCAAATGGTAAAACAGTAAACTCATAATGTCCAAATCTCATCTTAAAGGTGGTCTTAGGGACGTCATCCTCCTTGATCCATAATTGGTGATATCCTGATCGCAAATCAATCTTGGAGAACACCGTCACACCCTTCATTTGATCGAACATATCATCAATTCTCGGCAATGGATATTGATTCTTGATCGTAGCCTTGTTCAGTTGATGGTATTCAATCCAAATCCTCCACGATCCATCCTTCTTTCATTTGAAAATAACAGGTGCACCCCATGGTGACACACTAGGACATATTAGTCCTAGGTCCAACAACTCCTTCAGTTGCATTTTCAACTCTTGTAACTCCAGAGTCGACATTCAATAAGGCATTCTTGTTATCGGTTCAGTCCCTGATTTTAGGTCTATGGTAAATTCCAATTCCCTCTCCAGCGGCATCCCAGGTAACTCCTCCAGAAACATGTCCGCAAACTCTCTCACCATCGGAAGGTGTTCTAGACCTTCCGCTACTCCCTTCTCGTTTAACTCAAGGATTTCATAAAGCTTTCACCCCTTGTGCATACTCTTCCGTAGCTGTAAGGAAGAGATGAACCTCAGGGAAACTCCCTAGTTCCATTCTACAATCACACATCTCTGCCACTCATTGTCGACCAAGCTCAACTATTTTGTCTTACAGTTGAGTATCGCCTCATGTGATTCCAACCAAGACATACCAATCATGAAATCATAAAATCCTAGGATCGTGAAGTATAGGTTGGCCCTTGTGACAAACTCTCCCAGGTTAAGGGAATAGCCTGTAAACTTTCCTCCAACCTTCTGTTTGGCTCTCGAAGCTATCTCTATGAAGTTAAACTCTTCCTCTTCGACTGCCTTTACATTAATCCCTTTTAGCGCTACGCCAAAAATGAAACTCTCGGTACCACGGGGATCTATCAAAATACCAAGGATCTAGTCAACGATGGTACCTGTTGTCTCAAGCACAGTCGACTAGAGCTCTACCTGGTGATTATTCACCTCTACATGAATCCGATGGGCCTTTCCCATCTCTCCCACGGTAGTGGGTCCGACTGATCTGGATGCTCTGGTCCTCTCCACAGGACAGTCGCACTGGTAGTGTGGCTCCCCACACGTCCAACACCCCTTCTTCAACCCAGTAGTCCTGGTACCCGAAGTAGAAGATGAAGGCCCACCACCCTGAAACCTTGGTCTGTTCTGCTAAACATCCATAAACTACTGCTGTTGCTGCAGGAAATGTTGTTGCTGATGCTGTGGTCCCCGATAAGGTGTCCACTACTGAGGCAGCGGTCGCCGAGGTGTAGTGAATGTGGATCTCCTCTGGAAGCCACGATATCCAAGCGTATGTATCGCTAGTGTTTGGTGCTGCAGTGTTCCAGATGAACCCTACCCAGCTGGTCTCGTTGGAGTTCTGGTCTGACCCCCATTGGTAAGCTCCTCCTCTACTATGAGGGCCTTCTGGACGACATTGTGCAAGGTTTGAGGCATAAAAATCCTAACCTTTGCACACAGGCTGTCGTGAAGGCAAAACACAAACCTGTTGACCTTAAGTTTCTCCATGTTAAGGTGTGGAGCATACTAAAGTAGCTCCATAAAATGGGGCTCATACTTGGGCACTGTATGACCTCCCCGTCGTAAGGCATCGAACTCATTGAGCTAACGCTCAATGAATTCCTCTGAAATCTACCTCTCTCGGAACCATTCCTCGAACATTTCCCATGACATGTCTTCAACGACCATGTTCAGCTACGACAAGAGTGTCTTTCACCATAGAAGAGTGCTCCCCTTCAAATGAAGACCACCATGAGGACTATCATATTGGTGGTATAATCGCGAAGTGAAAATCACATCGCCATGTTCTCCAACCATGCCTAGGTGGTTGTTCCATCCGTGGCACTAAAGAACTTGGGAAATTTGACCTTCTCAAGTTCACAGTGAATGCTACCAGCAACGACCGGTGCAGACAATGGAACCTCAACAGGTGTCGACGCTCTGGCCTCATCTCTGTCCAAGTGACTAATCAGTGCCTCGGACATGCGCTGAAAGGATTTCATCATTTTGACTACATCGCCAAATGTTATCTGCTCCTGCCCGAGAACTTGATCCTCTCCCTGGGGGTTAGACCCCTCCAGTGTGGATTCTACTGGTGGCGTCGCACCTCCTCCCCTAGCACCCCGTCGTCTGCCTCTACAATGTCCTGTTGGTTGTGGAGCCTGATTATCTTTCTGATTCATAGGTCCTTGTTTTCAGCCATGTTTATACCCCATGAAGTATTTACACCCCATAAGTATGTACACTCTTCCATGCAGGGGAGTGAAGAGGGGGGGTACCCCCTCTGTGGGGTCCAGGGGGCCTATCCCCTCAACTAGTGGGTCTGGGGGCAAGCGGGGGTTCGGGGGAGAATCCCCCGAAGGAAAAAATTTCCTTGTAAATGTATATTTTAATTTTATTGTAAATCTGGATTGTTCATTATAAGGTCGTAGATCCAATAATAGAGATTATGTTAGGGTTTTTTTCCCTAGAAGGAAACCCTCTTTTATTAGGGAAATGTATTGCGGCTATGGTTGATGGTGAATATTGTATTCTGAGAGAGGATACTGTGAGAGAAAGAAGATGAAGTTACAACGGTTTTTGTTGTAGGTTGTATCCCTTCATTTGCTGGATAATAATAAAGGAAGGACCTGGAAAATTTCTCCGGTGGACGTAGCCCACACTGGGTGAACCATGTAAATATGTGTCTCTCTTGTATTGTGTATCTTTTGTGTTTTGTTTCCGCATTTGTTTTATTTTATTGCTCCACAGTCCTGTTTTTACAACAACTGGTATCAGAGAGAAAGGTAACTTGCAGAAAAAGAGGGTTCCTGGTTCGAGTGGGAGCAATGTCGAAAGATGGAAAGTTTAGGGTTGAGAAATTAAACGGCCAAAACTACCAGTTATGGAAGATGCAGATGGAAGATTATTTATATCAGAAGGATCTATTCCTACCATTGGGTGGAGTAGCAAAGAAGTGGACAACCATGAAGGACGAAGAATGGGAGATTCTTGACAGAAAGGCTCTAGGAATGATATGGTTGAGCCTGGTAACGTCGGTGGATTTCAATCTCTCCAAAGAAAAGACAACGAAGGGTTTGATGGATGCATTGGCCAAATTGTATGAAAAACCCTCGGCATCCAATAAGGTATTTCTAAAGAAGAGATTATTTAATATGAAGATGTTGGAAGGTAGGCCTATTGCAGATCATTTAAATGACTTTAATACAGTTACTAATCAACTAAGTTCTGTAAAAGTGGACTTTGATGATGAGGTTAGGGCTCTTCTAATCTTGTTCCCATTGCCAGAAAGTTGGAACAACTTGGTCATGGCTGTAAGTAACTCTGTTTCTGGTTTAAATACTTTAAAATTTGATGATGTTGTTGGTGTTATCCTTAGTGAGGAAATGCGATGGAAAAGAACAGGTGAGACATTAGGTAATGCGTTGAACATGGAGAACAGGGGAAGACAAAAGGATAGAGGAAAGGGCTCAGGAAACTGCGGAAATTCTAGGAAGGGAAGATCCAAATCCATACTTGGAAATATAGAGTGCTGGAATTGTGGGAAGAAAAGAAATCTGAAGAAAGACTGCAAAGCTCCAAAGAAACAAAGAGATGGACAACAAGAGAGAAATCAGGAAGCAAATGTAACAGGTGATGTGTTACAAGATGCTTTGATTTTTTCTGTAGATAATATTTCTGAGTCTTGG
>JZKD02S1653902.1:70851-87073 GCA_000966675.3 Picea glauca | reverse complement strand
GGCTAGCACTTCCTCCCACAGTAAAAGCACATAATGTTTTCCATGTTTCATTATTGAAGAAATAGGTACATGATGCTAATCATATAATTGACTGGTCTGTGATCCAGGTGGAACCGGAGGGAGAATTTCTACCAGAACCCCAATGCATATTGGACAGAAAGGAAACCCATCTCCGTAACAGAACCATTGCACAGGTCAAGGTGCAATGGAAACATTTTGGCCCAGATGAGGCTACATGGGAAATGGAGGATGCCATGAGACAGGCATATCCGATTTTGTTTACTTCTTTACACGCAATACATGTTGGTAGATAAGAACATCGAGGACGATGTTCCCTTTTAGGGGGAGGGAATTGTAACACCATGTTTCCCCCAGTTTGTAAATATAACTGGACTGGCCAACGACTATGGAAAACTCATAAGTATGAATATGTGATGTAAATGGACCTGCAGGAAGAGGTCAATGGATGTGAATAATATCTTGAATTTATTGCAGGACTGTTGAGAGGGGATGTGCATAAAAGAGACCACGATGGCGGTGGAAGGCTCCTAAAAAAAAAAAGGTGGCGTTAACTTCCACCAAGAATTAAATACCGTATTTGGACTCCACTGGCCTGGAGAACCAAAAGCGGATCGCTAACCCTGAAATTCAATACCTCAAAGGCTGTTAGGTGGATGGATTGATGAGGGATGGGATGGTAAACTTCCCATCCATAGAGCCGTCAGGCCTAATCGGCGCGAGGGTAATCGTGCCACACGCAACCTCGTGAGAGGATAAGGCATATGGCAGAGACGATTGAGGAGGGGGCACGAGGGGAACTCTGGCTTGACGCAGAGTGAGTGATAGCAGAAAGGAAGGATTCCAACCTTTTCTTCTAGTCACTGGCAGACAAAGAGACGCAGTCTCAGAGCATCGTGGTCTCAGCTCGGGGGTGGATAGTGGTAAATCCGTTGGGATTCGTTGAGCCTACGGTTGGGTGGAAACGAGCACCCCTCTCAGTAGTTGCACCCACTTATGGTGTTATCTCCGATAAGTATTTTAGTATTGCATCTTGCAATTCATACATTGATATATATATATATATATATATATATATATATATATATATATATATATATATATATATATGTACTCGCAACACTGTGAGATTGTGAATGATTTTTAGTGTAAGAATGTATGTGAATGTTTTGATAATAATTAAGGGACATACGCTTGTAATAGAGGAATTCATGTATGACTTACATCGATAAAAATGAATCTAATCATGCCCAGGTTGAACTAAGTTAGGTATCCAAACTGTTCTCGGGAATTTTCTTCCCTTATCTATATCCAAGGATGCCCCGGAAATGACCTCTTCACGGTGATTCCCTCCTTAGAAAGGTTCACCAAGAACTTGGACAAAGGACTTGAATGTGCAGGTCTAGACAACCCTGCACGAAGAGGAATGACCCTCTTAAGATCCCGAAGTAGCAGCGTAAGGATAAGTAGTGATCAATGGATGAGATGCTGTTGGGGAATCTGCGGTTGTTCACTACCATTAAACCGAAGGAATGAACGAGGATGTTAATTTCCTTAACCGGTTTTCCTCTATCTTCATGAATAGTGAGGAGATCTGATTTGTAGACCCCCAAGATCCATGAGAACATCTGGACCATTGATTTTTCCACGTCCAAAGAGCAGTAGAAAAGGGCGCGGCATCGAGACCAATCTGAATTGTCAGATCTGAACTAGGAATCCCGACAGTCATTAGATCTTTAGGGATATAGACGAGGGTTAAGCCTTGTAAATGGGGGAAAAATGGATCTGAGCCATCCATCCGAGGAGGACAGGTGGCAGATATCTAGGGAACTCATGAACTCGGAGGTTCGCAGGATGGGAGTCCAAAAGTTGGAGGACCCAAGTCGCGAGTGGCGAGGTCACGAAAGGATTAGATCCGTCCATCCGAGGAGGACAGGTGGCAGAGATCCAGGGAACTCGTGAACTTGGAGGTTCACAAGATGGGAGTCCAAAAGTTGAAGGACCCAAGTCGTGAGTGGTGAGGTCACGAAAGGATCATATTCGTCCATCTGAGGAGGACAGGTGGCAGAGATCCAGGGAACTCGTGAACTCGGAGGTTTACAAGATGGGAGTCCAAAAGTTGGAGGACCCAAGTCGTGAGTGGCGAGGTCACAAAAGGATCAGAGCCATCCATATGAGGAGGACAGGTGGCAGAGATCCAGGGAACTTGTGAACTCGGAGGTTCGCAAGATGGGAGTCCAAAAGTTGGAGGACCCAAGTCGCAAGTGGCGAGGTCACGAAAGGATCAGAGCCATCCATCCGAGGAGGATAGGTGGCGGAGATCCAGGGATATCGCTACCTCGGAGGTTCACAAGGTAAGAGCCCGAAGTTTGGATGTTCTAAGTCATGAAGCGGTGAAGTGGTGAGAGGCTATGAGCTGTCCATATGGGGAGGACAGGTGGCAGAGATCGGGAATATCTCGCAAACTCGGGAACTCGCAGGGTGAGAGCCCAAGTATTGGGTTTTAAAAGTCACGAGACGCGAGGTCGCGAAGCAGCGAAGTGGAGAGAGGCTGTGAGCCGTCATTCTGGGGAGGACAAGTGGCAGAGATTGGGAAGATCTCGCAAACTTGGGAGCTCGCAGGGTGAGAGCCCAAGTATTGGGTACTCAAGGTCACAAGGATGCGAGAAGAAAGAAGGTTATAACCGTTGGATCCAGATCGCGGGAAGACCATTGCATCCGCATGTGGGATCATGTATCCGAGCCTCGCGAGAAAAGGGCCGCGAATTTGGCCACGGGAATAACGAGGTTGCGAGTAGCAAAATCTCTCGGGGAAAAGTCAGCGAGTTGACTGACCATCGGGTCTCGAGGGTTTGATAACCCAATGTTCAACCTTTGAACTCACGAAGTCATGAGTTCTAACTTCCCGATAAATCAAGGAAGGGGGATCACGCGAGAGAACTGTGGGAGCAGATCTCCCATTAGGGAAATAAAAGAACCTTGGAGTTCTTTGGGAAAAAATAAGAAGACTCTGTGAGTAGACGTACCCGTGGTTGGCACGCCTGTGTCAGGTGGGACGTAATACCATGGTTATGTACAGAGAATCGGGTAGGTAAATAGAAGACCTATGATTCAGGGATTGGCATTTTGCTGCTACAAGCTCTGGGGAGTCTCATTACTGAGAAAACAACGAAAATTTTTGATTGATGGTAGTGGGTGTGTTACAGGAAAGAAGTAGGAGAAAAAAAGGTTGTACTTTGACAGTCAGAGTACCATTCACCTTGCAAAGAACTCAGCCTTCCATTCGAAGACTAAGCATATATAGTTGAGGTACCACTTCATACGATCCGCCTTGGAAGATGGACATTTGAAGTTGGAAAAGATACACACTAGCCAAAATCCTGCAGACATGTTAACAAAGGGAGTAACAAGGGAGAAACTGAGTTCTTGCTCAGTTTCAGTTGGTCTACAAGAATGAAGATGAAGATGAGAAATTTTCCAGGTCCAAGAAGGTTCAGAGTCCAACATATACAGGAGCGATGGAGTTGTTGAGATCAGTCTCCAAGTGGGAGATTGTTGGTTGTGGAGCCTAATTATCTTCATGATTCAGAGGTCCTTGTTTTCATCTGTGTTTATACCCCATGAAGTATTTACACCCCAGAAGTATGTACACTCTTCCACACGGGGGAGTGCAGAGGGGGGGTACCCCCTCTGTGGGGTCCGGGGGGGCTATCCCCCCAACTGGGGGGTCTGGGGGCAAGCGGGGGTTCGGGGGAGAAGCCTCCAAAGGAAAAACTTGCCTTGTAAATGTATATTGTAATTTCATTGTAAATATGGACCATTTATTATAAGGTCGTAGATCTAACGGTGGAGATTATATTAGGGTTTTTTTCCCTAGAAGGCAACCCTCTTTTATGAGGGAAATGTATTGCGACTATGGTTAATGGAGAATATTGTATTCTGAGAGAGGATACTAGGAGAGAAAGAAGAGGAAGTTACAATGGGTTTTGATGTAGGTTGTATCCCTTCATTTACTGGATAATAATAAAGGAAGGACCTGGAAAATTTCTCTGGTGGACGTAGGCCACACTGGGTGAACCACATAAATCTATGTCTCTCTTGTATTGTGTATCTTCTGTGTTTTTTTTTTTCATTTGTTTTATTTTATTTCTCCACGGTCCTGTTTTTCTAACACGTCCTCTAACCATGGTTACCTACACGCACACAATCAACTCGACGAGCAACTGTATAATCAAATCAGGTCAATGAAAGTTATATGGATCCCAAGTCACAGGTTGAACCCCTCTCTGATACCATATGTAACGAACCTCCTCATTACGATGACAAACCTCTTATAACAAGTGCAATTTTTATTTTTTATTTATTTTTCTTTTTTCTTTTTTGTGTGTGTGCGTGTGTAAAAGGATAATAAATACATTCGAATCTGCATTGCCATACGATAACAAACATGGCACATGCAACTGCAATGAAAACATAATGATCTAAGATGCACATCAAGTAACTGTAAGAAAGGTACGACAATCAACCGACAAATAATTAAGACTGACTACCCGCCCGTCCTACCCTGCAATGGTTAGGACCTCCAAGACACATAAGCAACGTTCAAGCCCAGGTTCCCATCAATTTTAACCATTTAAGGTCTCAGGGATGGCGACTATTCTAAGGAACATGGAGGTGTCTACATCCCGCTCGACACAAGTAGACCAAGAAAACAATTGTTTACAACCAAATACAACAAAAGTTAATGAATGACCATGTCCTCTACGGAAGGCGCAAATCAGAAGGACACCAAAAATAACCAACCATTAGTTAAGACTCAACATTACCTACGACTGAATTGGCAACAAGTAAAGATCAATCAGATCATTTAATTTTCGTTAGTCGACGAGTTACCAACCCAACCTTAAAAATAAGTACATATAATTAATTTCAAATTCCCCATTTACTAAATCATAATAATTTATTGTACTTAGTTTCAAGGACCTTACCTTTCATATGTTTTCATTAATAATAACAGTAAAATAACCTTACAATAAATTAACCATATCATTACTTTTATACTACAATAACATTGTAAATAAAATAACAATGATCTTACATTTCATATGTTATCAAATGCTAACATAGCATTTTTCATATTGCAAGAACATTATATTTACATGTTTCAAACAATAAATTACAATGACCTTACATTACAATAACATTGCAAATAAAATAACAATGTCTTTATTTTTTTATATTACAATAACCTTGCAATTAAAATAACAATAAAATTACATTTCATGTTGTCTAACACTAACATTAAATTTTATTTCATATTGCAATAACATTACCCTTATAATTCAAAACAATATATTACACGACATTACCTTTACACCTTACAAAACTATATATTACAGTAGCAATACAGTTAGCCATTACTATACCATTTCATGATATCAATTACAATAGAATTTCAAAAACTATACAATAAGATAACCACATCCTTACATGTATATTGCAAATAACAGTGCAAATAAAATAACAATAAAAATTACATTTTTGTTTCTAACACTATCATTGCATTTTAGTTTATATTGTAATAATCAATACTATTACATATTTCAACAGTTAAGAGTCGTTACCTTTACATATTACAGTAACTCTATATTACCGTAACAATACATTACACGTTACTATACCCATTTATGTATCAAGCAAAAAAACTAGAGGCCCAGCCACGATGCCAAAAGCATAAAAATCAATAACTAGAAAAATTTAAAGCTTTGAGTGCATGCCGTAGTTTAATAATCATTGGGAAACTATTGAAATGGCATCTGTCAGAACTGGGATGTCAATTCAGAAAATTTTCCTGACCGTGTCATAGAAAATTCCTTCACCGCTGTACAACACGCTCATGCAGAGGTAAAAAGATATGATTTTTAATTCAAAAATTGCAGGGGGGGAAGGGTTACGATTTGAACACTGTTGGCTGGGGTGAATTGGGGAAATTTTTAACAGTTGCAGAGGCGGGTATATGTACAGTTCTATTACAGTTGCCAGGTAGTAAATTTTTCCATATTTTAAGACAGTTTGCAAGGGCGGAGATAGATGTTTTTAATTGCAGTGGAAGAGGCGAATTTTAAAGGTTTTCCACACAATTTTTCAGTATCTATGACAAATGCATTTGCCAGAACACAATACCATAACCAACTTGCAGAACCAAATTCACAGAAACCTAACTAGTCTCACCATTGATTAAGGAGGCGCCATTATTAAATAAGAGTAGTACTCCCGTTGGAAACTTCATTAACACCGTAAGGATTTATCCTAGCTATAACTCATGCCTTGAAAATGTTTCTAGGTTTTTCCTGAGCTAATCGTTCAGTTGTTGTGACTATCAACTTAAGAATTTGATGAAATTAAAATAGAAAGGCTCTAGTTATAACCAGGAAATCATGACAGCAAGGGAAGAAGGGAAAAACCATAGTCAAGGAGGTTAATCTTGGTCTGAGAACACAACACCAAAGGTAACTTGCTGAGTGAAATAGCCAGTGAAGGTTTAAGAAGGTTAAAGAGTACAGAAGCATGGCATCCACCATTTCATGTTCAACTCACAAATAGTTTCACCCAATAAATACAGGTGGAAGATTGAGATTCGCAAGCCAGGAGTATGATAGATATTCACATTTAAATTCGCCAGGGAAGAGATAGTCACATTTTAAATTGCCAGGAAAAGAATTAATCACATTTTAATTTGCTGGGAAATGTATCAACGTAAACTTAAAATTTGCCAGAAATCATCAATACAGAGCTAAATTATCCCTGCATACATAAGACACAGTAAAAAATGTAAATCAAAGAGCATGGTGGGAGTAGCGTAAGGGTCAGAGTCAAACACCACAGGGAGATTTAATAAACCAATCAATCAACCAGGTTATAAAATTTTCATTCATAAAACTACACAAACAGTTTACCTACTAAACACACCTGTAGATCTAAAACATACATCCTACAACATTCTATCAATCAACAGAAATGTGTATCGTTGCTTGTTCGCTTGCTCCGAGTGATGTCCACGTGCTCCATGCTGCTCCTGCTCACCGACCGTCGGGATCTCACCGATACTTCGATAAAAATCTTCGAAAATGTCTCCTTTGTACAAGTGTCATTCATCCCCCACATTCCTCCATAATTATTTTCTTTAATTTATTAAATTGTCTTATTTACCTCACCCACCTAGAGTTACTCCTAAATTTACTCCTAGGTGTCCCTAGATTCCCTTGCATCTTTTAAAGGCTTTCCCTAAAATGAAAATGCTAAGTTAGTTCAAAATTAGAAGGTTCTTAAATGCAAATTCTTTACTAAGTTGACCTCCCGCTTTTTACCATAAGTTCCCCTCTTTCCCTTTTTATGTTACCTCCATTCAATAGTTTCCTAATTTTTATAATTTCCTCTTTTCCCTTTTTATTAGAGCTAAAAACGGTAGTTGTGCAATTTAACCACTTCTCCTTTTATTATTAATTTAATATATTTTTACACTTTCTCAAGTCAAATAATTAAATTCTTCTTTACCCCCCTTTTTTTTATCCACATATTTTATTTAAGTTCTTACTCTCTTCATTTTACCCAAAAATTTATGAAGTCCACAATTATTACTTAAGTGGTTTTTATTTTAAACTTTATTGTTTWATTTTTATAGAGAYAATTCCTTGAGGGTAGACAAAATTTTACCCMTAGCGAAGTTTTAGACTTAGGACTTAGATTATGAACTAGGCRACATTTTAATTAGGGAAGTTGTTTTAAAATTTCTTAATGAGATATTAGTCTTAGGGCCATCTAGGTTCGTTCCTTTAACATCATCAWYRYGACATACCCTTCAGGATGCACTACTTTCTCCAAGGGTGCCACTCRCCTCTTTTGTTTCTTTTGYGYGACATKCCCTTCAGGAYGAACCACGTGCTCCAACGGTGCCACTCACCTCTTTTTATTCTTTTGCGTGTTGTGCCCTTCAAGATGCACCACRTGCTCCAAGGGTGCYACTCACCTCTTGAMTTATTGGTAGACATCAATAACCCCYGGGGTCAACATTCTGCCAGGTGAACTTGTRGGAGAGTAAGGGCTTCTAAGGAATAAGGCCCCTGTCTTATTRCGCACCCCTTAGAATCATCGYGCACAACTATCGCAGTCTKCCCTCATGGCATCGTGGGTCCTCTCGAACTAGGTAATCATTAACATATAGTTYGAGCCACRGTGGGAGTGYTAGTAGGCTATGGCAGGGATGTTGTCCACACCTCTCCCTCAACCTCTCTGGTAGTMATGTGTGGCCCCTTTACTCCATATGTGAGTATGGTCGGCAAGCTTTCGTCAGCCTGCATCATCAAAATATCATGTCAGAACATATCCACATCATATCATCTAATCATATGTACTAATATCACAGTAAAAAAATCAAACCCCAATAGCACACTCCCTGACTCGATCCAGAGTCCAAGGGGTTTGATCAATGCCTCTGTATCCTCAAGGTCCAAAACCCTGCACACTCAGTAAAACCGAGTCAATAGCACCTGTCTATGTCAATGTAGTAAAACATCATGTCATCTACCATAACTCATCATGATCAAAGTGAAATGTTTTAATATCATAATAATCCGGATCACTTGCGAGCAAGTGTCCTAAAAGAATAAGTTCGCTCAGTGCGCTAGAGCGGGATGTTACATACACCCCCTCTTGGTCTAAACTTCATCCCAAAGTTTCTCAGTATAAATGCCAAAATAAGTGTATCCAGTGTCATAGGTCTATCTATCAAACAAAAATGGAAATTGTTGGCACATATCATATGCGTCCTCCCAGGTCGCCAAGTGTGGACTATAATTGTCCCACTGGACCTTGACCTAATCTACCATTTGATGTCGTAACTGTCAAAGGCGATGATCTAAGATGTGGACTGGCTCAGCCATGAGTTCTCCCTCGTCTGATACCTACAAGGAACTCATGTCAATAACATGTGTAGGATCACTCATATAATGTCTCAAAACAGATACATGAAAAACATCATGCATATGCCTCAAAGAATCAAGCAAGGCTAGTCGATAGGCCACGAGCCCTTTTCTCTCCACAATCTCAAAAGGTCCAATGAACCTAGGAGAGAGTTTAGCTTGCTTCCCAAATTTGTTCTAAATCTTATGCAGTTTAACCCGCAAGAAGACTCGATCGCCGACCTCGTAACTATGGTCGACATGGTGCGCATCAACATAACTCTTTTGTCGATCCTGTGCTTATTTAATCCTTTGTATTATTGTTTTCATTTTCTCTTCCATCTCTTGGATCACTTCTGGTCCCACTAGGACCCTATACTCAAGCTAATCCCAACTCAAGGGCGTTCGACAAGGTCGTCCGTAAAGAAACTCAAAAGGCGCCATCTTAATGGTGCTCTGGTAACTGTTGTTGTAAGCGAACTCCACTAGTGGCAAGAATTCTTCCCAATGCTTTTGCTGGTCCATCACATACATGCGTAACATGTCCTCCAAGGTCTGGTTCATTCGTTCGGTCTCTTCGTTAGTCTCTGGGTGATATGCAGTACTAAAGTTAAGTTGGGTTCCCAAGACCTCTTGGAAACTCATCCAAAATCGTCCAGTAAACATCGATCCTCGATCAGATATAATCCTCTTAGGCATGCCATGCAACCTCACAATCTCACTGATGAAAACTCTAGCAATGTCAGGTGCCTGATACATCGTACACATAGGAATAAAGTGATCACTCTTCATCAGAGTGTCTACTACTACGAAAATCGAGTCATATCTCCTTGCCGTCAGTGGCAATCCAACAATAAAATCCATCGAAATAACCTCCCATTTTGATTCTGGAATGGCATGTGGTTGAAGTAATTTTGTTGGGTGTTTATGTTCAACCTTTACCTACTGACACTCTAGACATCTGGCCACATAGTTGACTATGTCGACCTTCATTCCCTTCCAAAAGAATAAGGGTTTAAGGTATGCCCCCATCTTCATGACTCACAGGTGAGCCATGTAAATTGCTCTATGAGCCTCGCTCAGGATCAACATCCTCAACTCGTTGTTTGGCAATATCTAAATCTGATTTTTAAAACTCAATAAGCCATCGCTATCAAATGAAAATGCCTCATATCATGGTACCATCATTGTGTTTTGTCCGATAAAACCCTCGACCTCTTGGTACCAGTCATCGTCACGCTGTAAAGTGAGAATCTTCTCACATAGATTTATTTGAAGAGGAAACATCGAAAAAATGCATGGTCTCTGACTCAAAGCATCTGCCACTCAGTTCATTGTTCCCTTTATGCAAGTAATCTCAAAGTCGTACTCGCTAAGCAATTTCGACCAACGTCGTTGTCGCGCGTTCATGTCGCTTTACGTAAAAATGTGTTGTAGTCCACAATGATCAGTCTTTAGTTCAAACTTTCATCCAACAAGGTAGTGTCTCCAAACCTTCAAGGCATATATGATGGCTAATAACTCCAAATAGTGCATTGCATAGTTCTCCTCATGCCTTCTCAGTTTCCTCGAAATGTAAGCGATTACTCATCCGTCTTGCATCAAGACTCCCCCTAATCCTTCCTTGGATGCGTCTATGCATACCAAGAATCCCACATCCATGTCAGGGACCTTTAGTCTTAGCTTTGTCGTCAACAACTCTTTAAGCCTCTGAAATACTTCCATGCATTTCTCGGTCCAAATGAACTTCTTGTTTTTCTTCTGCAATTCCGTGATCAGATTTTCTATCTTCGAAAATAGCCCAACAAATTGTTGATAGTATCCTACTAAGAAAATAAATCTACACACTTCTGTTACGCTCGTTGGCGCAGGCCATTCCATAATAGCGTCGACCTTAGCTTGATCCACAACGATACCTTCACCAGAGATTACATGCCCCAAGTAGTGAATCTTTGATTGGTAAAAAGAGAATTTAGATAACTTCCCATACAATTTGTGCTCTCGCAGACACTGTAGTACCAAGCGCAAGTGCTCTTCATGCTCCTCCATCATCTGAGAATAAATCAAGATATCGTCAATAAATACTTGGACGAACTTGTCCAAGTATTCATGGAACACCCCATTCATCAAACTAATAAATACCCCTAGGGAGTTTGTCCGTCCAAACGGTAAAAAAATAAACTCGTAATGTCCAAATCTCATCTTAAAGGAGGTCTTAGTGACGCCATCCTCCTTGATCCGTAACTAGTGATACCCTGATCGCAAATCGATCTTGGAGAACTCCGTCGCACCCTTCATTTGATCGAACATATCATCAATTCTCAGTAATGGATACTGGTTCTTGATCGTAGCCTTGTTTAGTTGACGGTAGTCAATGCAAAGCCTCCACAATCCATCCTTCTTTCGTATGAAAATAACAGGTGCACCCCACCGTGACACACTAGGATGTATCAGTCTCAGGTTCAACACCTCCTTCAGTTGTAGTTTCAACTCTTGTAACTTTGGAGTCGACATCCGATAAGGCATTCTTATTATCGGTTCAGTCCCCAGTTTTAGGTATATGGGAAATTCCAATTCCCTCTCTGGTGGCATCCCAAGTAAGTCCTATGGAAACACATCCGCAAACTCTCTCACCACCGGAAGGTTCTCTAGACCTTCCACTACTCCCTTATTGTTTAACTCAAGCATTGCATAAAGCTTGCACCCCTTGTACATACTCTTTCGTAGCTGTAAGGAAGAGATGAACCTCAGGGAAACTCACTAGTTCCATCCTACAATCACACATCTTTGCCCCTTGTCGTCGACCAAGCTCAACCATGTTTTCTTACAGTTGAGTATCGCCTCATGCGATTCCAACCAATCCATACCAATCATGACATCATAAGATCCTAGGATCATGACGTATAGGTTGGCTATTGTGAAAAACTCTCCCAGGTTATGGGAATAGCCTGTAACCTTTCCTCCAACCTTTTGTTTGGCTCTTGAAGCCATCTCTACAAAGGTAAACTCGTCTTGTTCGTCTGCATTTACCTTAATCTTTTTTAGCACTGCGCTAGAAATGAAACTCTCGATAGCACCGGGATCTATCAAAATACCAGGGGTATGGTCAACGACGGTACCTGTCGTCTCGAGCACAGCCGACTGGTGCTCTGCCTAGCAGTTAGTCATGGCTGCATGAATTAGATGGGCCTTGCCCATCTCTCCCATGGTAGTGGGTCCAGCTGATCAGGATTCTCTGGTCCTCTCCACAGGATAGTCGCGCTGGTAGTGTGGCTCCCCACACATCCAACACCCCTTCTTCGACCCAGTAGTCCTGGTACCCAAAGTAGAAGATGACGGCCCACCAGCCTGGAACCTAGGTATGTTCTGTTGAACAACCATAAATTGTTGTTGTTGCTGTGGGCGACGCTGCTACTGATGTTGTGGTCCCCGATAAGGTCTCTGCTGCTGAGGCAATGATTGTTGGGGTGTAGTGAAAGTGGATCCCCTCTAGAAGCCACGACATCTGGGCGTATGTCTCACTGGTGTCTGGTGCTATGGTGTTCCATATGAACCTTTCCCTACTGGTCTCGCTGGAGTTCTGGTCTGACCCCCACTAGTAAGCTTCTCCTCTACTATGAGGGCCTTCTAGACGACATCGTGTAAGGTTTGAGGCATCAAAATCCTAACCTTTGAACGCAGGATGCCGCTAAGGAAAAACATGAACCTATTGACCTTAATTTTCTCCATGTTAAGGTGCGGAGCATACCAGAGCAGCTCCATAAAATGAGCCTCATACTCGGACACTATACGACCTCCCTGTCGTAAGGCGTCAAACACATTGAGCTGACGCTCAATGAATTCCTATGAAAGGTACCTCTATCAAAATGATTCCTCGAACAGTTCCCATGACACATCTTCAACGACCATGTTCAGCTGCAGTAGGAGCGTATTCCACCAAAGAAGAGCACTCCCCTTTAGTTGAAAGACCTCCATGCGGACCTTCATGTTGGAGGTATAATCGTGAAGTGAAAATCACATCGCCATGTTCTCCAACCATGCCTAGATGGCTACGTCATTCAGGGCACCAAATATCTCAGGAAATTTGACCTTCTCAAGTTCACGGTGAATTCTACTAGTAAAGGTCGGTGCACGCAGTGGAACCTCAGCAGGTGTCGGTGCTCTGTCCTCATCTCTGTCCAAATGGTTGATCAATTCCTTGGACATGCGCTGAAAGGATTTCATCATTCTGACTACATCACCAACTGCTATATTATCCTTCCTGAGAACCTTCTCGTCTTCCTGGGGGTTAGACCCCTCCAATGTGGATGCTACTGAAGGCATCGCGCCTCCACCCCTAACACCTCGTCTTCTGCCTCCGCGGTGTCCTCTAACCATGGTTACCTGCACGCACACAATCAACTTGATTAGCAACCGTATAATCAAATCAAGTCAATGAAAGCCATAGCAATCCCAAGTCATGTGTTGAACCCCACTCTGATTCCATATGTAACGAACCTCCTCGTTACGACAACAAACCTCTTATAACAAGTGCAATTTTGATTTTTATTTTCTTTTTGTTTTTTATAACAAGGATAATAAATACATTTGACTCTGTGTCTCCATACAACAATGAACATGGTGCATGCAACTACAATGACAACATAACGATCTAAGACGCACATGAAGTAACTGCAAGAAAGGTACGACAATCAACCGACAAATAATTAAGACTGACTACCCACCCGTCCAACCCTGCAATGGTTAGGACCTCCAAGACACATAAGAAACGCTCAAGCCTAGGTTCCCATCGATTTTAACCATTTAAGGTCTTAGGGCTGGTTACTGTTCTAAGGAACATGGAGGTGTCTACATCCCGCCCAACACAAGTAAACCAAGCAAATAATTGTTTACAACCAAGTACAACAAAAGTTAATGAATGACCACGTCCTCTACGGAAGGCGCAAGTCAGAAGGACACCGAAAATAACCAACCATTAGTTAAGACTCAATATTACCTATGACTCAATTGGCAACAAGTACAGATCAATCACTTCGTTTAATTTCCGTTAGTCGACGAGTTACCAACCCAACCTTAAAAATAAGTACATATAATTAATTGCAAATTCCCCATTTACTAAATCATAATAATTTATTGTACTTAGTTTCAAGGACCTTACTTTTCATATGTTGTCATTAATAATAACACTAAAATAACCTTACAATAAATTAACCATATCATTACTTTTATACTACCATAACATTGTAAATAAAACAACAATGATCTTACATTTCATATGTTATCAAATGCTAACATAGCATATTTTTTTTTTTCATATTGCAAGGACATTACATTGACATGTTTCAAACAATAAATTATAATGACCGTACATTACAATAACATTGCAAATAAAATGACGAGGATCTTATATTTCATAAGTTATCAAATGCTAACATAACATTTTTCATATTGCAAGAACATTACATTTACATGTATCAAACAATAAATTACAATGACCTGACATTACAATAACATTGAAAATAAAATAACTATCTTTATTTTTTATATAAAAATAACCTTGCAATTAAAATAACAATAAAATTACATTTCATGTTGTCTAACACTAACATTAAATTTTATTTCATATTGCAATAACATTACCCTTATAATTCAAATCAATATATTACGCGACATTACCTTTACACCTTACAAAAATATATATCACAGTAGTGATACAGTTACCCTTTACTATACCATTTCATGATATCAATTACAGTAGAATTTCAAAAACAATACAATAAGATAACCATATCCTTACATGTATATTGCAAATAACAGTGCAAATAAAATAACAATAAAAATTACATTTTTGTTTCTAACACTATCATTGCATTTTAGTTTATATTGTAATAATCATTACTATTACATATTTCAATAGTTACAAGTCGTTACCTTTACATATTACAGTAACTCTATATAACCGTAACAATACATTACACGTTACTATACCCATTTCTGTATCAAGCAAAAAAACTAGCGGCCCAGCCACGATGCCAAAACCATAGAAATCAATAACTAGAAAAATTTAAAGCTGTGAGTGCATGCCAGAAATCAATAATCATTGGGCAACTATCAAAATGGCATTTGTCAGAACTAGGATGTCAACTCAGAAATTTTTCCTGACCGTGTCATAGAAAATTCCTTCACCGCCATACAACACGCTCATGCAGAGGTAAAAAGATACGATTTTTAATTCAAAAATTGCAGGGCGAAGGGTTACGATTTGAAAACTGTTGGCTGGGGCGAATTGGGGCAGTTTTTAACAGTTGCAGAGGTGGTTATATGTATGATTCTATTACAGTTGCCGTGTAGTAAATTTTTCCATATTTTAACACAGTTTGCAAGGGTAGAGATAGATGTTTTTAATTACAGTGGTAGAGGCGAATTTTAAAGGTTTTCCACACAATTTTGCAGTATCTATGAAAAACGCATTTGCCAGAACACAATGTTGGAATGAACTTGCAGAACCAAATTCACAGTAACCCAACCGGTTTCACCGTTGATTAAGGAGGCACCATTATTAAATAAGAGCAGTACTCCTGCTAGAAACTTTATTAACACCATAATGATTTATCCTAGCTATAACTCACGCCTTGAAAGCGTTTCTGGGTTTTACTTGAGCTAATCATTCAGTTGCTGCGACAATCAACTTAAGAATTTGATGAGATTAAAACAGAAAGGCTCTAGTTATAACCAGGAAATCGTGACAGCAAGGGAAGAAGGGAAAAACCACATTCAAGGAGGTTAATCTTGGTTTGAGTGTGCAACACCAAAGGTAACTCGCCGAGTGAAATAGCCAGTGAAGGTTTAACAAGGTTACTGAGTATGGAAGCATGGCATCCACCATTTCATTTTCAACTGACAAATACTTTCACCCAATAAATACAGGTGGAAGATTGAGATTCGCAGGCTAGGAGTATGATAGATATTCACAGTTAAATTCACCAGGGAAGAGATAGTCACATTTTAAATTGCCAGGAAAAGAATTAACCACATTTTAATTTGCCAGGAAATGTATCAGTGTAAACTTAAAATTTTCCAGAAATCATCAATACAAAGTTAAATTATCCCTGCATACATAAGACGCGATCGAAAATGTAAATTGAAGAGGATGGTGGGAGCAGTGCAAGGGTCACAGTCAAACACCACAAGGAGATTTAATAAACAAATCAATCAACCAGGTTATAAAATTTTCAGTCATAAAACTA
>JZKD02S1653890.1:52762-107676 GCA_000966675.3 Picea glauca | reverse complement strand
GAGTGTTCCAACACCAACTGGATGGAAGCACAAAATTCCAATCACACAGGCACCAACCTGCATAATAGAGAACAATAGTTCTCCCTTGTACCACCTTGCCACCCTAGTTTTTCTGGCTATAACCAGATGGAAGCTACAACTCCCTGTGTTAAAGCACCCACTTGAAAATATGAGGACAACAGTACTCCCTAGCACCTCCCTATCACCCTGAAATATAAATCTTTGCTTACTGAAATTTATTACAGTCATACAATGTTCAGCAATGGCTTACCAGTCTCCTCATTGTTTTGATACATTGCTCTGCTCTACCTGCATCAATGTCTTCCTGCTCACATCTCCTTGAGATTTTTGTTCTTCTGCTATGTCTTTGCATGCGCACCTCAGCTTTCTCTTCCTCTCTCAGATAAGAATTTTTGTTCTGTCTCTTTCTTTCGTGCTTTATGCTCTGTGTATTATTTCCATTCAATGCGCTATGTCTCTTCTGTGCATTTTAGCTCTTGCTCACAGCATGCTTCTACCCGCATGAATAACTCTCAACAGAATCAGCCATCTCTTCTCTGTTCTGTGCATATTTGTCATGCCAAGTCCTCTTCCAGGGCATACACTCAACTCTTCATCCTCTCTAGTGATCATCCTAAGTTTGTTCTTCATCAGTGGTCGTTATCCTGAGATTCTTCATCTTCTTTGGAAGTTACAGTATTCGATGCATTTCCATATGTCAATTGTCTAAATGATGAATCTTCATTTCACTAGCAGTTACCTCGAGACTCTTCAGCTCCTATGGAAATCACACTCAAGCTCATAGAATTCTCTGGTAGATACAATCATTGTGTTTCTGTAATTTACACAGAGAACCTCTGTGCGCTCATGCCTTTGGTGCATTTTCCCTTTCTAAGAAAACTACACAGTGGGCACTCTCTTTTATGGCTAAGCCCCTTCCTTTCACATGACCACGAGTTGTGACCACAAGCCTAACCAAAAGGTGCTTCGCAATCTCAGACATCGAATATTCAGCTGCGAGTTGCCTCGATTCTCCCAACTCTCGATCTTCGATGTGGAGCCTAGCGACGTGCTAGCTCCTCCCTTAACCTTCACTGATGTGACCACTCACTAATAAAATGGGTGCTTCATGATCTCGGCGATATCCAAAGTGGAGCCTAGTGACATTCTAGCTCCTCCCTTAACTTTTCGTTGATGTGACCATGGGCCAAGCAAAAGGGTTCTTCGCGTTTCACAAACTTGTGAACTTCGTCGTGCCTGATCAACGGTCCATGCTCTCCCTTTGATCGAAGGCTATGATCAAATCACGACCTTGCATTTTGGGTGTTTGAACGTGAGCCAACCCTGGATCTTCCAACTCTCAATCCCTGATTCAATGCTCTGTGTCAGATCGATGGCCCACAGCCCTCTGTGATCCAACGGTCCAGATTTTATCGAGACTTCGTGTNCAATCCCCGATTCAATGCTCTGTGTCAGATCGATGGCCCACAGCCCTCTGTGATCCAACGGTCCAGATTTTATCGGGACTTCGTGTTTCACGAAGTTGGAGGACTACTCACCTCCCTTCTCCCAACTTCCGATTTTCCAAAACCTGCTCGAGATCAACGACCCACAATCCTCAGTGATTCGACAACTCAGATCATATCAGGACTTCACATTTTGCAAAGTTGGAGGAATACTCACCTCCCTTCTTCTGACTTATGATTTTACGAAATTGCTTTATTGGCTTCCACATTTCCTTCCCAAATGAACGGCTAGGATTGTTGTGGGTCCCAGCTCCTTAGGTATTTGCCTCCTTCCTTCCCGATATTTGCGAGTGTTAGTTCAATGAATCACAACTCCCCATGATCTAACGGTCTAGATCAACTTGCGAACTCGGACATCGCAAGTTCCTACAACTCTTACCTTTGAATTTTCAATCAGAAAAATGTTGATCTCTCACCACGTGTCCTCTGGATCCAATGGCTCAGATCTCATCGTGACTTCGCATTTCATGAAGTTGGAGGATGGCTCTCGACCATTATCCTCTTTGTAGTTATAATGGATTTGACAAATGTTGGTCCTCGGCGCTAAGATCAACGGATCATATCTGTACTTATCCTTTGTGCTTCCTCTGGTCAATGGACTCTGATCTAACAGACATCGGGTATTTGGGATTGGTGATCCAATGGCCACTGTCACTCATCCTCCTGAGCTTACACATTCTCCTGACTTGGAAGAATTTCTAAGTGTCAAAGGTTCTGCGAGTCCTGATGAATTTGGGTCTCGTCTGCGTTTCTGAGAATGCTATCTCTCCTGAGCTTTGGTAATGGAATTAACCTCTGCCCTGGCACACACTTGCACTCTGCGTGCAAATCTATACTATTCCTCCTGAGATTTGATTGAACACTCTGACAATAATCATGCCATCATTGTTGTTATTCTTACCTATAGACATCCCATCGTCATTGTTGTTCTTTCCATCAATGACAAGCACACTTTGTCTGTAAACATGCCAACAATATCCCCCTTTGGCATTGATTGCAACCTTGAAAGGTTGCACTATTCTGCTTAGACCTCCAACTGTAGCATCACCTTTTCTCTCCCTTTGACATCAATGTCAAAGAAAACATGCTCCCCCTGATCTGTTGCATTATTTTTCGGAGGTATCAGATATTCAACCAACACAGAATCCACATAACAGGATGGACTCTCTTAGGTTGATAATGGGGTCATGCCCAACTTCTGGCGTAAATACTCAAACTGAGATTTTGCAAGCGGTTTAGTGAAGATATCAACAATCTGATATTTGGATGGAATATAATGCAAAGAAACAACAGTGTTGGTCACATGTTCCCTCAAGAAGTAATACTTGATGGGTATATGCTTGGTCTTGGAGTGAAATACAAGATTCTTTGACACATTGATTGCACTAGTATTATCACAATGAATTAGGATCGGTGATGTATATTTTACCTCCAAGTCAGCAAGTGTCTGAATCATCCATAATACTTGGGTACAGCAAGTGGCAGCTGCAATGTACTCAACTTATGTTGTCGATAAGAAAATGGAACCTTGCTTCTTGCTCAACCATGATACAAGGGAATCTCCTAAGAAGAATGCACCTCCACTCGTGCTTTTCCTTTCATCCATGCAATTAGCCCAATCAGCATTTGAATAGACTGATAGTTGAAAATTATGATTCCTAGGATACCATAGTCCATATTCCATTGTTCCTTTCAAGTATCTGAATATTATTTTGACAGCTAACAAATGACGTTGTTTAGGTGCAGCCTGATACCTTCCTACCATTTCAACAACATGCATTATGTCTGGACGGGATACTGTGATGTACAATAGGTTGCCTATCATAGACCTATATGAACTCTGATCAACATCAAGTGAGTCATCATCCTTGCTTAACTTGCATCTAGTGACCATAGGTTTGCTCATAGGTGTGGAATATTCCATTTGAAACCTTTTCAACATATCTCTTAGATATTTTTCCTGAGAAATAAAGAATCCATCATACCTCTAAGTAATTTGAAGACCAAGAAAAAATGATAGTTCCCCTATCATAGACATTTCAAATTCAGATTGCATGGCAAAAGCAAAACATTGTACCAATGAAGCATTATTGCTTCCAAAGATGGTGTCATATACATAGACCAACACAATGAGAAAATCATTACCCTATGTTTTGATATATAGATTGTTGTCAATTGTTCCTCTCTTGAACCCTTTGTCTTGANATAAGGTGTCTTGTTACTATGTGGTTTGAGGTGGGATTTGTTAAGAATATGGATTGTTGTGTGTATTGCTTCAACCCAATAAGTTTGACCAATGTTATTATCATTCATCATTGACCTGGACATTTGTTGCATTGTTCTATTTTTCCTCTCAACTACTCCATTTTTTTGTGGAGTTCATGGGATTGTATATTCTCTGTTGATCCCATGTTTATCACATAATTCCTTGAAATCACTTGACATAAATTCTCCTCCTCTGTCTGATCTTACTTCCTTTAACCTCTTGCCTGTTTGATTCTCAGTTAAAGCCTTAAATATTTTGAATTTCTCAAATGATTCATCTTTTTCTTTGAGAAACACAACCCAAGTAAGTCTGGAGTAATCATCAATGATCAGCATAAAGTAGTTTTCCTTCCCTGTGCCTTCCTGTCTTGATGGTTCACATAAATCCATATGAACTAATTGGAGTGGTTTCTCTGTTAAAGTAGAGCTCTTGGATTTAAAATGCGTCATGGTTAGCTTTCCTACTTGGCAAGGTTTACACACTAAGTCTTGTGGCTTTGATATTCTTGGAAGATCTTTTAATGCCTCAAGATTTTTGAGCTTAATTAAGTGGTCAAAGTTTAGATGTCCAAGTCTCCTATGTGATAACCATCTTTCATCATGTTTTCTTAGATGACATTATTATTTATCTTCTTTCAGCACATATACATTATTTTTCATCCTTATGCCTTTAGCCACCACTTGTCCTGAGTTTAAAGACTTTATCTTACAATCCTTGGAAGTGAACACCACTTCACATCCTCTGTCACATGTTTGACTTACACTAAGCAAATTATGTTTCAGCACATCTACAAGAAGAACATCCTGGGCTTTTCCTTTACCATTACTCAAACTCACCATCCCTTTACCCTTGATTTTACTTGGTTCATCATTTCCAAAGGTTACATTCCCTGTTTTGCTTTTAATTATAGACAGAAACATATCCTTGTCTCCAATCATGTGCTTGGAACATCCATTGTCTATATACCAGGGGTATTTTTTTTTTTAGCTGAAAGTACTAGACCACATTTTTCACTATCTTTCGTTTTCCATGTGTTGGCATTTCTAGCTAAAGGATTTATCCTTGGATCTTCCTTGTATTTTTTCAGATGGTAGTTTGCAACTTTGTGGCTGAAGTTATGAAAGTTATAACACTCGAGCTCATTGTTCAGTAGGTCAAAGTAATTGGTGCTACGATGTCTATTCATTGGTTTCTTAGTTCTATGTTGTAAAGACTGTTTATTTCTTGACCTCCTCAGTTGCATGTCTCTAAACTTAATTTGACAATTTTCAATCTTATGACCAAAATTTGAACAGTAAAAACAGTAAACATGGAAGAAATTTTGATACTTGAAGGATGGCCTTCTTCTTGGCATTTGTTGCTCCATATTTTGATCTCTTTGTTTTTTATCAGGGATCATCTTGTCTTTATTATCTTTTGGTGATAGAGTACTCTCATGGTTTGTTTGTCTGCTGACTTGGAACTTGATCATCTTTACTAGCTCTTTTCTTTCTGGTTGTTTGTCGCTTGAACCATTTACATAACATAAACCAGTCTTCAACAAAGGGAATCTTTGTTTTCTCACAATGTCGTTTAGTTCTGCGGTGGCTTTAATGCTTGGAAGATTTTGGAGATACAATGCTTTAAACTTCTCCATCTCTTTTCTAGTTTTTACTACCTCTTCTTCCAAGGCTTCACATATTGCCTTCTTTTCTGATAAATTTGTCTCAGAATGTCTTCTATTTTATTTGCCTCTTATAATTCCACTTTTAGCAGGGAAAATTCTTCATCGGGTTCTTTATTGTCTTTCTCGAACTGTATCAACAATTGTTTTTTCTTTTTCTTCTTAGATCTGAGTCTAGCAATTTATTCTAGAGAACTGATCAGTTCTCCTTCCAAGTCAACCATAGCTTCTTCATCGTGAACATCACTTCCTATGATTTTGTTATCATAATCCTATTTGTCCATAAGCATAAATTCATTAAGCTTATCTTCACAGGAAGAGTCACTATATGTGTCTTCTGAAGAGTCATCATTGTTTACACATAAACTTTTCTTTTTACCAAATATCTTGGGTTTGTACTTCTTTTCATCTTCAGAACTATGATCATGTTTCTTGTGTGGACACTTAGATGAAAAGTGACCTATTTTTCCACAGTTAAAACATTTGAAGGGAAATTTTCCTTGGTACTTGCCTGATCCTTTCTTTAGTCTTCTCACAGATTCTGCTTCAATTTCATCAGTCTCAGAATCCTCATTCTTATCTACTTTAAATGATTCTTCTCTCAAGGTGGGTTTATCTTTAAATTTCCTCATTTCATATGTAGTCAAAGTTCCTAGAAGTTGATCAAAAGCCAAATCTTTTAGATCATTAAGTTCTTCTATAGCAGAAACCTTTGGGTTGAACCTATCTGGCAGAGATCTCAAAATTTTCTGAACTAAAGAGGCTTTCTCAATTTTTTCACCAAGTGCTTTCATTGCATTTACTATTTCTTCAACCCTCAGAAAGTACTTCCCAACAGTTTCATCCTCTTTCATCTTTAGTNAACCTTTCGGTTGAACCTATCTGGCAGAGATCTCAAAATTTTCTAAACTAAAGAGGCTTTCTCAATTTTTTCACCAAGTGCTTTCATTGCATTTACTATTTCTTCAACCCTCGGAAAGTACTTCCCAACAGTTTCATCCTCTTTCATCTTTAGTTGTTCAAACTGTACTCTATAGGTTTGAAGCTTGGCATCCTTTACCTTCTCATTACCTTCATAGTTTCTAATGAGTTTGTCCCACATTTCTTTGGAAGTTTCTAAGTGCATAAATTTTACAAATTCTTCTTCTGCAAGCCCAATCAGAATAGCATTCATAGCCTTATCATTGAAGATAAATTCTAGCTTGTCATCCTTATTAGCTAGTACAATCGACTTTACATAACTAGTTTCTACCACATCCCAGACATCTGCACCTAAATCCATTATGTAGGTTCTCATCCTAACTTTCCAGAAGGAAACGTTTGTTCCATTGAACAAGGGTGCCTTATTGGTTGAAGTTCCTTCATGGCTAGTCATGTTTAAGCTCTAGGATCTACCCTTAGATAAAAGGAACCTGATCTGATACCAATTGTTGGACAACTGAGAGGGGGGGTGAATCAGTTGTTACTATGCTTAAACAATTATGCCCATTTTAAACTCTTTACAAAACACTCAATGACGATCATAATAATGCAGGGAAGTAAGCAATAGAATATTCAACATCAATCACACACATGAAATATACAAAGACAGATATTTCCTGAGGAAACCCATAAAAGGAAAAAACTCTTCTTCTTAATATGATAAGTAATTTTATTTTATGTACATTATCATTCTTATGAGCACCAACTCATTGTGATGCTAGCACCTCTATTTTACAAGTTGCAACTTGTTGAGAGCACCAACTCTATGGTTTCTCTAGCACCCACTAGAAGGAAGCACCAACTCCCTGACTATTCCAACACCAACTGGATGGAAGCACCAACTTCCAGTCACACAGGAACCAACCTGCATAAAAGAGAACAATAGTTCTCCCTTGCACCACCCAGCCACACTCGTTTTTTTGGTTGCAACCAAATGGAAGTTACAACTCCCTGTGTTCAAGCACCTACTTGAAACTCTGAGGACAACAGTCATCCCTAGCACCTCCCTACCACCCTGAAATATAAATCTTTTCTTACTAAAATTTATTACAATGATACAGTGTTCATCAAAGGCTTACCGGTCTCCTCATTATTCCAATACATTGCTCTTCTCTGCCTGCATCAGTGTCTTCCTTCTCACATCTCCTTGACCTTTATGTTCTTTTGCTCTATCTCTGCATGCGCACCTCAGCTTTATCTTCCTCTCTCAGATAAGCATTTTTGTTTTGTCTCTTTATTTTGTGCTTTATGCTCTATCTATTATTTCCATTCAATGTGCTACACCTCTTCTGTGCCTTTCATATATTGCTCACAGTATGCTTCTACCTGCATCAATAAATCTCAACAAAAGCAACCATCTTTTCTTTGTTCTGCACATATTTATCATACCAAGTCCTCTGCTAGGGAATACACTCAACTTTTCATCCTCTCTGGCGATCATCCCAAGTCTGTTCTTCATTAGTGGTTGTTATCCTGAGATTCTTCGACTTCTTTGGCAGTTACAGTCTTCAACGCATTTCCATCTGTCAATTGTCTAAATGATGAATCTTCACTTCACTAGAAGTTACCTCAAGACTCTTCATCTCCTCTGGTGATCACACTCAAGCTCATCGAATTCTCTGGCAGATATAATCACTCTGTTTCTGGAAGTTACACAGAGAACCTCTTCGCGCTCATGCCTTTGGCACCTTTTCCCTTTTTGAGAAAACTACACTATGGGCACTTGCTTTTCTGGCTAAACCCCTTCCTTTCACATGACCATGAGTTGTGACCACAGGACTGACCAAACGGTGCTTCATGATCTCAAACATCGGATATTCAGATGCGATTTTCCTCGATTCTCCCAACTTATGATCTCTGATGTGGAGCCTATCGACATGCTAGCTCCTCCCTTAACCTTCACTGATGTGACCATTGGTTGTGACCACTCATTAATCAAATGGATGCTTCACAATCTTGGTGATCTCTAAAGTGGAGCCTAGCGACATCCTACATCCTCCCTTAACTTTTCGTAGATGTGACCTTGGCTATGACCAGGGGCCAAGCAAAAGGGTGCTTCACATTTCGNAACACTCAATGACGATCATAATAATGCAGGGAAGTAAGCAATAGAATATTCAACATCAATCACACACATGAAATATACAAAGACAGATATTTCCTGAGGAAACCCATAAAAGGAAAAAACTCTTCTTCTTAATATGATAAGTAATTTTATTTTATGTACATTATCATTCTTATGAGCACCAACTCATTGTGATGCTAGCACCTCTATTTTACAAGTTGCAACTTGTTGAGAGCACCAACTCTATGGTTTCTCTAGCACCCACTAGAAGGAAGCACCAACTCCCTGACTATTCCAACACCAACTGGATGGAAGCACCAACTTCCAGTCACACAGGAACCAACCTGCATAAAAGAGAACAATAGTTCTCCCTTGCACCACCCAGCCACACTCGTTTTTTTGGTTGCAACCAAATGGAAGTTACAACTCCCTGTGTTCAAGCACCTACTTGAAACTCTGAGGACAACATTCATCCCTAGCACCTCCCTACCACCCTGAAATATAAATCTTTTCTTACTAAAATTTATTACAATGATATAGTGTTCATCAAAGGCTTACCGGTCTCCTCATTATTCCACTACATTGCTCTTCTCTGCCTGCATCAGTGTCTTCCTTCTCACATCTCCTTGACCTTTATGTTCTTTTGCTCTATCTCTGCATGCACACCTCAGCTTTATCTTCCTCTCTCAGATAAGCATTTTTGTTTTGTCTCTTTATTTTGCGCTTTATGCTCTATCTATTATTTCCATTCAATGTGCTACACCTCTTCTGTGCCTTTCATATCTTGCTCACAGCATGCTTCTACCTGCATCAATAAATCTCAACAAAAGCAACCATCTTTTCTTTGTTCTGCGCATATTTATCATACCAAGTTCTCTGCTAGGGAATACACTCAACTTTTCATCCTCTCTGGCGATCATCCCAAGTCTTTTCTTCATTAGTGGTTGTTATCCTGAGATTCTTCGCCTTCTTTGGCAGTTACAGTCTTCAACGCATTTCCATCTGTCAATTGTCTAAATGATGAATCTTCACTTCACTAGAAGTTACCTCAAGACTCTTCATCTCCTCTGGTGATCACACTCAAGCTCGTCGAATTCTCTGGCAGATACAATCACTCTGTTTCTAGCAGTTACATAGAGAACCTCTTCGCGCTCATGCCTTTGGCGCCTTTTCCTTTTTTGAGAAAACTACACTATGGGCGCTTGCTTTTCTGGCTAAACCCCTTCCTTTCACATGACCATGAGTTGTGACCACAGGACTGACCAAACGGTGCTTCATGATCTCAAACATCGGATATTCAGATGCGAGTTTCCTCGATTCTCCCAACTTAGGATCTCTGATGTGGAGCCTATCGACATGCTAGCTCCTCCCTTAACCTTCACTGATGTGACCATTGGTTGTGACCACTCATTAATCAAATGGATGCTTCACGATCTTGGTGATCTCTAAAGTGGAGCCTAGCGACATCCTACATCCTCCCTTAACTTTTCGTAGATGTGACCTTGGCTATGACCAGGGGACAAGCAAAAGGGTGCTTCGCATTTCGTGAACTTGTGAACTTCGTCATGCCTGATCAATGGTCCATGCTCTCACTTTGATCAATGGTTGTGATAAAATATTGACCTCGCCTGTCGGGTGTTTTAACGTGAGCTAACCCTAACTCTTCCAACTCCCTATTCTCAATTTCACGCTCTATGTCAGATCGACGACCCACATCCCTCTGTGATCCAATGGTCCAGATTTTATCGGGACTTATCATTTCGCGAAGTTGGAGGACTACTCACCTCCCTTGTCCTGACTTCCAATTTCTAAAACCTACTTCAGATCAACAACCCATGATCCTCGTTAATCCGACGGCTTAGATCATATCGGGACTTCGCATTTCATGAAGTTGGAGGACTACTCACCTTCCTTCTTCCGACTTTCAATATTCCAAAACTACTTTATCAACTGCCACATGTCCTTCCCAGATGAACGACTAGGATTGTTGCGGCTCCCAAAACCTCATATATTTGCCTTCTGCCTTCCAGATCTTTGCGAGCATCATATCAACGACTCACAACTCCCCATGATCTAACGGTCTAGATCAATTCGTGAACTCGGACATCACGAGTTCCTATAACTCTTACCTTTGAATTTTCAGTCAGCGAAATGTTGATCTATCGCCACGTGTCCTCTGGATCCAATGACTCAGATCTCATTGTGACTTTGCATTTCGCGGAGTTGGAGGATGGCTCTCAAACATTATCCTCTTCACAGATATACTGGATCCGATGACAGTTGGTCCTCATCGCTCAGATCAATGGATCAGATATGTACTTTTCCTTTACGCTTCCTCTAGTCACTGGACTCTGATATAACGGACATTGGGTATTCGAGATTGGTGATCCAATGGCCACTGTTTATCCTCCTCCTAATCTTACGCGTCCTCCCGACTTGGAATAATTTCTAAGTTTCAAAGGTTTTGTGAGTCCTCGTGACTTTGGGTCTCATCTGCATTTCTGAGAATGCTATATCTCTTGAGCTTTGGTAATGGAATTAACCTCTACCCTAGTGCACACTTTCACTCTGCGTGAAACTCTGTGTTATTCTTCCTAAGATTTGATTGCACACTATACCAGTAATCATGCCATCGTTGTTGTTGTTCTTTCCTGTAGACATGCCACCATTGTTATTGTTCTTGCCATCAATGAGAAGCACACTCTGCCTGTAAACATGATAACAAATGATTACATTCTGGGAATGATGCTATGAGTCTTGCTAGGGTTTGAAGGATTGTCTATGGAATGAAGAATGTAGGTGAATTCAGAAGTACTCTGTGTATGAAGACCTTGGATCAGTGTCTACATACATGTTATTGAGTTGGTTCTCAGTTGAGGAGATTGTTGTCTCCAGTAGGTTGGTGCCTACATCTTTCTGAGTTGGTTCTTAGTTAAGAAGATTGGTGTCTCCAGTAGGTTGGTGCCTACAATCTTTACAATAGTATATTGTTTCCTATAGACATTTATAAAGACAAGCTTTTTGTGGTTTTCTCCCACAAGGTTTTCCACGTTAAACTTTGTGCATTATGATTATGTTTCTCAGCTAATGAATGATTAAATAATGTAAAAGTTATTGTATATTGATTCACACCCCCCCCCCTCAATATAATCTCAACAATTAGTATTAGAGTGGGTTCCTTTAGAAACAATCTAACCATTAGAAGGTAGATCTCAGAAACACACATTTCTAGTCAAGAAGGTTTCTTCACAAACAAGGGTCCATTGTTTGATGAATCAAACTATGCATTCTAGAGTGTAAGGATGTAGAATTATCTAATGGATCTTGGGTTTGATATTTTTAAATCATTCATGAATGGTTATTGTTGGCAGTAGGTTGAAGTGGAAAGAAGGATGATCGTGGGGGAAAAAAGAATGCAGAAGCTAAAGTAACAGCTGGAGGAAAAAATAGCACGTGTGCATGCAAGAAGGTGTGCACAAGGAAAGCGACAGATGGAAGGAAGAACAACATGTGCACATGGGAGGAAGACCTAATGTCGGTAGGGTTAGGGTTTTGGTAATATATTGAAAATGGATGAAGATCCTGAAACATATAAATATAGATACGTAGGTATCATAGGGGGTTCCTTCTTGTTAGTTCAATTTTGTATTGTTCCATCTTAGACATGTACGAATTAATGCAATATGTAATATGATTATGAACCATTTTTGTAAGTTGTTGATCTAGAGGGGAGGAGAGAAGGAAGATATGAGGATTAGATCGCAGGCTGAGGAGCCTAGTGTGATCTAGTTCGCCTCATATAGATCTTACCCATCAGATGAGAATTTTAAGCATACGATATCGGATATGCAGAACTACCATAATAAAATAGCTAAGAGCCAAATCTTTGTGGACGTAGCCCCGGGAGGGGGTGAACCACGGTAACATATGTGTAATGCGATGAATGCATGCATATATTTACCATCTTTTCAATAGTTATTTGTTATGCTTAATGAATGAAAGAGTTGTTACATTGCTTGATTAATTAATGTTGTGATATTGAGGGAATAAGTCATAAATAACAGTTGGTTGCAATCACAAGTTATAATAAATGGTCTGAAATACAGATCCAATATCTTGTGCTCAATTCTAGGTTGTAAACACATGAGTCTTACAGCCACCCATTATAGCTATCTCGGGTGAGACTGCATGGTACATTCTACGTGTTGCATTGCCTTCTGGTTTACCAAGAGGGCCGATAGTTTTAGAGGATTTGTTGTAAACCCTTAAAGACATGAACCCTAGGTCAATAACTTGGTTTATAGAGTAAAGCCAGCAAGTAATAACCAACAAATGGTTTTGTTGTCGTCGGAAGGAAAAGAGGAGGATTGAGTAGATGAGATAGGAGTATCAGGAAGTGCGCAAAGAAAAGAAGAGAGCAATGAGCCATTAAAAGGGGATGTTGAGACCATGGAACCCCACAAAAGCAAAAATTGAAGCTTGGTTGAGAACCAAAAAGCTAGAGTCTGCACAAAAAGATAATAGAAACCCTAGAATCACACATCGCAAATATTTGGATAAATACATGTTTACTGATTTACACGAAGTCTTTTTCTATGATTTTCCACATCTACTGCAAGAGTGGATACTAAGGTTGAAGGATAACCACTCGACGAACCGGATTCGACAGCTAGGTTTGACTCCAGTACAGATTGGGTAGTTATAGCAGGTGAACAACAAAATCACCCGTGCAATGGAATTTTGTCTTGACAGTATTGTGGCAGGCTTCATAATAGAGTTTGTCGTGGACACAACAAAGTCATATAGTGTAGTAGAGAAATAATTTCTACGCGGACCTCGAGGAAGGTACATTCAATCCCTGTATACTTCTATTAAGATATTGTTATATAACAAAGGGGTAATGACAATGGAATCAGATAGCTAAACTTCCCTGCGTGCATGGGGGAAAGGGAGAAGCACTGACAAAGTGAGGATAAATGGAAGGAGGGAAGGATAAAGGAAAGAAGGAGGAGGATCCCTTGGAACCGATCATGATGGACAACAACCAGATCAAGTGGATCTTAGCATCAATAGGAAAGACGCGTAGCAGAGCACCCTACTAATACAAGGTGCATACCAAGAAGAGAGCCATATCCGCGAGGGAAGGCTTGGTGAGCGATGAGGAAGAGGTAGAGGATCTCTGGGTTGTGGAGCATATTGAAGAAATTCTACGCGCAACATACAAGAGGAAAACGAGAGGCCCAATAACGGGAGGAGAAGGCAACCATCCTATCCAGATTAATGTCAGTGTGGAACCCATAAACCCATGCATGACTAATACATCAAAAAGAACACCACCATTTAGAAAACCGTAGTTCGGAGGAATTCTGACAGCAAGAAATACATCTACACCAGGAACAACAACTAGAGGAGCCATTTCAGCTAGCACTGGTCAAGTATCTACACCGCATGGAGGAGGCAATAGTTCGGTATTCAGAATGGTAGGACATGATCCTACCATTGGGTTACCAGAATTTTGGGGAGAAGAAACAAAATTCCCTTAGAAGCACTTGTTCATTTGTGCAAAGATCTGGGAAGAAAAACAGATCACTAATGAAGATACCAAACTCGTGCAGCTAGCTATTATGCTAAGAGACCGCGCACTAGACTGGTACATGAGTATAGACACAAACAGTTCCCATGGGACAACCAAGACACTGGAAGACATTAAGAAGTTGTTTATTAATGAGTTCCAGAAGCGAGCTCAAAGGATCAGTACATGAACGAGATGATCAAAATAAGACAGAAACCAAGAGATTTTGTATGGAATATTAACCATAGATTCAAGCGATTGAAGGGAAAGTTAAAATACCTCATGACCGATATGCAGCATCGGCACCTGTTTTTCAATTCACTACTCCCACACTTAAAATACCCTTTACGACAAGAGAAATTTCAAATGCAGGCAGAGGCTCTACAGGAAGCCTTGCAACTGGAAGAAAACCAATACCAACAGATAGAACCAGCTATCAAAAACCTGAAGGAGGATTTGAAGAATCTCATGTTCCAGCTGAAGCAAAATAAGAACAAGGAAAAACAAGAAGTCGTTTGGTGTACCACATGCAGGACAGAAGGACACCATAAGAATGAATGTCCAACATTCGTGCAGTATATGGCAGTAGGAATGTTGAATCCATTACCAACAGGAGGATTATGGTGTGAAATATGCAAGAAACCGGGTCACAACTCGTATCATTGCACGATGATGCAAAAATACCAGATAGTTCCAAAGACTTCATATTGCACCTTTTGCAAGTCAGTGGGCCACGACGATAAAGATTGCAAGACTATGGAGTTGATGTGAGAAAGGACATTAGATGCATATAGGGTACAAGCCGAAATGATGACTGGGAAAGCAGTGCCATAGGTCAATCAAGCCCCAACACCATACACCACTACACAATAGCAGTATAATATTGCGCAACAACCATACAATAACGTGTAGCCATAGTACAACCTAGCACAACCTCAGTACAATACCATGCAGTATAATCATGTGCCTCAGTATAACGCGCCAAGAGGTGATAGAGCAAGATACAAAGGAGGAGGAGGAGCCAGAGGAGGTTTCGGATGAGGTAGAGGACCAATCACATGTCACAATTGTCAGCAACCGGGACATTATGAAAGGGAATGCCCACTTCCACCAGCAACTTGTATGTATTTTCGTGCATCGGACCATGATACAGAGGAATTTCCAACACTATTAGTGAATATTCAGGAAAAGAGGAACCAAAAAAATCAGAATGTTCATTGTATTTTAGTCGAATCAGGGGATGAAGGATGGAATATCAACATAGTTACCCGCAGAGGAGCTAAAACAGGAACTGACGGAATTCGACAGGAACTAGCGCAAAACCAATGGGTAAAAAATTACATTGAACCAAGAAAGCAATTTGACGCGCAAAAGAAAAAGGAGACCTTTAAAGAGGCCAGGCAAGAATTTCAAAAGGAGGACACAGCGTCGACCTCAACTGCGCAACCACACAAGGAAGCACCAGAATATGAGATGCCTCCATCATTGGATCATACCAATGAAATGCAGCCCACGGGACAAGTAAGTGAAATAAAAATATTTTTGCAATCATGTGTAAAAGTATTAATTGATCCATCATTCATGAAAATATTGCAAAACATTCTAGACAAGTGTAGCAGTGAGACAGAAGGAAAGCTAGAACCTAAAATAGTTAATCACCTACACACAAAAAGAAGAACAAGTAGGGAATTTAGATTGAATGCTAACATTGGGGATTTTAATATGGGAGACATTATACTAGATCTAGGATCTGAAGTGAATGTATTACCAAATAATACATGGAAATGAATGGGAGAGCCCACATTGGGATACTCAGATGTTCAATTGAAACTAGAAAACCATCACAGAGTCCTATCAATAGGTAGACTGAAAGGAGTGACAGTAGATCTTGATGGAGTGTGCACTAAAGCATATTTTGAATTCATTGAAATAGTGGACGACACAACACCTTACCTGGCATTGCTTGGTCTAGATTGGGTGTTCAACCACCAGGCCATAATCAATCTGAAGACCAGGAAAATGACATTTGAGTTCGGAGAATATAGGGTCATCGTGCTATTAGACCCATCAGAAAGGGAGAGGTTTGTAGAACCTACTTGCCTAGATTTAGAGGAAATCGACCAATTGTACAAAACAACTGCATGCGATGAGGATTATGTAAACCCAACTGCAGACAGGGTACTTAGTTGGTGGAGCATTACTTCATGTGCAACAAACTCAGACACTGGTTTAAAGAACTGGAAGCAAAGGCTACACAAAGTATCCATGCGAAGATGTGCCAGAATAGACTGCGCAGTAAGATGGATAGGCACAGAAATCAGAGAACCACCCATCTTCCATGGAATAAATGATTTGGAAAAATTCTTGACACAGTATGAAGACGTAGTGTTAGAGAACCAAAGACTGTTAGAACTTGACTTAGCACTAAAGGCCACATCGGAAAGATGGTGGAGCGCACACAAAAAGACAATTACAGACTGGTACCAATGTAAGTGGTTACTGCACATAAGGTTCGGCACAGAACATAAAAACAACAAATAACAGAAATATGAAGGACATGGAGCACCAGCGAAACACTTGGAGGCATGTAGAATGTTGTGTAAAATGGCACCACCATAGGAATGGCCTCATCACTTCATACATACTCTAGAGTGCATACCAGGGAATTGGTATATGGACTAGGAATTTCACAAAGGAACTACGACATGGATGACATTACGACAGAATTTCACAGTCACTTTCTCATTCGAGCATGAGAACCCCAACATAGACGCAACCCTTAAATGGATCAGAGGACTAATATTCCTCAAAGAACCATAAATAGAATTTATCATGGAAGAGCAACAACAAAATAAACAGATAGTCAAGGAATTTTTATCATGTTACCATGTACAGGAGGAAGCACCAGACGAAGACGATCCGCACGATATTCAGATCAAAGAAGTAGAAGGCGAAAGAGATGTGGAGGGCCCAACCATTGAATCAGAAGTCATTTCCACACCAATCAAGGTAAATAAATTTAACATCGGGACATCTGAGTAGCCCAAAATGGCCAACATTGGAGATTACTGGGATGAGAAAACAATAGAAAGTATCACAAAGTTGTTACATGAATACAATGATCTCTTTCCCACAACATTCAAAGAGATGAAGGGTATAGCCAAAGAACTGGGAGAAATTAAGATACTACTCAGACCTGAAGTGAGACCTATTAGACAACGACCCTACAGACTGAACCCTATATATAAACAAAAAGTTAACGATGAGATCGACAGGATGCTCGAAGTCAGCATCATAGAACCAGTTGAAGAGTTAGAATGGATAATCCCAATGGTAGTATAGGACAAGAAACAAGGAAGAGGGATTGGGATATGCGTCAACTTGATGAAGTTGAATGATGCATGCCTACACAACCCATTCCCTACACCGTTCAAAGATGAAGTGTTAGAGAACGTGGGAGGACATGAAGCTTACTCATTCACTGATGGATTCCCGGGCTACCACCAGATTAGGATAGCATAGGAAGATAGACACAATACCATGTTTGCAACAGAATGGGGATCTTATCAGTACATAGTCATGTCGTTTGGACTGAAGAATGCACCAACAATATTCTCCAGAGTAGTCATTGTTGCATTTAAGGAATTCATCCATCAATTTATTAAAGTATACCTGGATGATTGGACAGTCTACAGCTTGTTGAAAAAACATGTGGAAGTTTTANAATCTTGGTGATCTCTAAAGTGGAGCCTAGCGACATCCTACATCCTCCCTTAACTTTTCGTAGATGTGACCTTGGCTATGACCAGGGGCCAAGCAAAAGGGTGCTTCACATTTCGGGAACTTGTGAACTTCGTCATGCCTGGTCAATGGTCCATGCTCTCACTTTGATCAAGGGTTGTGATAAAATCTTGACCTCGCCTGTCGGGTGTTTTAACGTGAGCTAACCCTAACTCGTCCAGCTCCCTATTCTCAATTTCATGCTCTATGTTAGATCGACGGCCCACATCCCTCTGTGATCCAATGGTCCAGATTTTATCGGGACTTATCATTTCACGAAGTTGGAGGACTACTCACCTCCCTTGTCCTGACTTCCAATTTCTGAAACCTACTTCAGATCAACAACCCATGATCCTCGTTAATCCGACGGCTTAGATCATATCGGGACTTTGCATTTCATGAAGTTGGAGGACTACTCACCTTCCTTCTTTCGACTTTCAATATTCCAAAACTACTTTATCAACTGCCACATGTCCTTCCCAGATGAACGACTAGGATTGCTGCGTCTCCCAAAACCTCAGATATTTGCCTTCTGCCTTCCAGATCTTTGCGAGCATCATATCAACGACTCACAACTCCCCATGATCTAACGGTCTAGATCAATTCGTGAACTCGGACATCACGAGTTCCTATAACTCTTACCTTTGAATTTTCAGTCAGCGAAATGTTGATCTATCGCCACGTGTCCTCTGGATCCAATGACTCAGATCTCATTGTGACTTTGCATTTCGCGGAGTTGGAGGATGGCTCTCAAACATTATCCTCTTCACAGATATACTGGATCCGATGACAGTTGGTCCTCATCGCTCAGATCAATGGATCAGATATGTACTTTTCCTTTACGCTTCCTCTAGTCACTGGACTCTGATATAACGGACATTGGGTATTCGAGATTGGTGATCCAATGGCCACTGTTTATCCTCCTCCTAATCTTACGCGTCCTCCCGACTTGGAATAATTTCTAAGTTTCAAAGGTTTTGTGAGTCCTCGTGACTTTGGGTCTCATCTGCATTTCTGAGAATGCTATATCTCTTGAGCTTTGGTAATGGAATTAACCTCTACCCTAGTGCACACTTTCACTCTGCGTGAAACTCTGTGTTATTCTTCCTAAGATTTGATTGCACACTATACCAGTAATCATGCCATCGTTGTTGTTGTTCTTTCCTGTAGACATGCCACCATTGTTATTGTTCTTGCCATCAATGAGAAGCACACTCTGCCTGTAAACATGATAACAAATGATTACATTCTGGGAATGATGCTATGAGTCTTGCTAGGGTTTGAAGGATTGTCTATGGAATGAAGAATGTAGGTGAATTCAGAAGTACTCTGTGTATGAAGACCTTGGATCAGTGTCTACATACATGTTATTGAGTTGGTTCTCAGTTGAGGAGATTGTTGTCTCCAGTAGGTTGGTGCCTACATCTTTCTGAGTTGGTTCTTAGTTAAGAAGATTGGTGTCTCCAGTAGGTTGGTGCCTACAATCTTTACAATAGTATATTGTTTCCTATAGACATTTATAAAGACAAGCTTTTTGTGGTTTTCTCCCACAAGGTTTTCCACGTTAAACTTTGTGCATTATGATTATGTTTCTCAGCTAATGAATGATTAAATAATGTAAAAGTTATTGTATATTGATTCACACCCCCCCCCCTCAATATAATCTCAACAATTAGTATTAGAGTGGGTTCCTTTAGAAACAATCTAACCATTAGAAGGTAGATCTCAGAAACACACATTTCTAGTCAAGAAGGTTTCTTCACAAACAAGGGTCCATTGTTTGATGAATCAAACTATGCATTCTAGAGTGTAAGGATGTAGAATTATCTAATGGATCTTGGGTTTGATATTTTTAAATCATTCATGAATGGTTATTGTTGGCAGTAGGTTGAAGTGGAAAGAAGGATGATCGTGGGGGAAAAAAGAATGCAGAAGCTAAAGTAACAGCTGGAGGAAAAAATAGCACGTGTGCATGCAAGAAGGTGTGCACAAGGAAAGCGACAGATGGAAGGAAGAACAACATGTGCACATGGGAGGAAGACCTAATGTCGGTAGGGTTAGGGTTTTGGTAATATATTGAAAATGGATGAAGATCCTGAAACATATAAATATAGATACGTAGGTATCATAGGGGGTTCCTTCTTGTTAGTTCAATTTTGTATTGTTCCATCTTAGACATGTACGAATTAATGCAATATGTAATATGATTATGAACCATTTTTGTAAGTTGTTGATCTAGAGGGGAGGAGAGAAGGAAGATATGAGGATTAGATCGCAGGCTGAGGAGCCTAGTGTGATCTAGTTCGCCTCATATAGATCTTACCCATCAGATGAGAATTTTAAGCATACGATATCGGATATGCAGAACTACCATAATAAAATAGCTAAGAGCCAAATCTTTGTGGACGTAGCCCCGGGAGGGGGTGAACCACGGTAACATATGTGTAATGCGATGAATGCATGCATATATTTACCATCTTTTCAATAGTTATTTGTTATGCTTAATGAATGAAAGAGTTGTTACATTGCTTGATTAATTAATGTTGTGATATTGAGGGAATAAGTCATAAATAACAGTTGGTTGCAATCACAAGTTATAATAAATGGTCTGAAATACAGATCCAATATCTTGTGCTCAATTCTAGGTTGTAAACACATGAGTCTTACAGCCACCCATTATAGCTATCTCGGGTGAGACTGCATGGTACATTCTACGTGTTGCATTGCCTTCTGGTTTACCAAGAGGGCCGATAGTTTTAGAGGATTTGTTGTAAACCCTTAAAGACATGAACCCTAGGTCAATAACTTGGTTTATAGAGTAAAGCCAGCAAGTAATAACCAACAAATGGTTTTGTTGTCGTCGGAAGGAAAAGAGGAGGATTGAGTAGATGAGATAGGAGTATCAGGAAGTGCGCAAAGAAAAGAAGAGAGCAATGAGCCATTAAAAGGGGATGTTGAGACCATGGAACCCCACAAAAGCAAAAATTGAAGCTTGGTTGAGAACCAAAAAGCTAGAGTCTGCACAAAAAGATAATAGAAACCCTAGAATCACACATCGCAAATATTTGGATAAATACATGTTTACTGATTTACACGAAGTCTTTTTCTATGATTTTCCACATCTACTGCAAGAGTGGATACTAAGGTTGAAGGATAACCACTCGACGAACCGGATTCGACAGCTAGGTTTGACTCCAGTACAGATTGGGTAGTTATAGCAGGTGAACAACAAAATCACCCGTGCAATGGAATTTTGTCTTGACAGTATTGTGGCAGGCTTCATAATAGAGTTTGTCGTGGACACAACAAAGTCATATAGTGTAGTAGAGAAATAATTTCTACGCGGACCTCGAGGAAGGTACATTCAATCCCTGTATACTTCTATTAAGATATTGTTATATAACAAAGGGGTAATGACAATGGAATCAGATAGCTAAACTTCCCTGCGTGCATGGGGGAAAGGGAGAAGCACTGACAAAGTGAGGATAAATGGAAGGAGGGAAGGATAAAGGAAAGAAGGAGGAGGATCCCTTGGAACCGATCATGATGGACAACAACCAGATCAAGTGGATCTTAGCATCAATAGGAAAGACGCGTAGCAGAGCACCCTACTAATACAAGGTGCATACCAAGAAGAGAGCCATATCCGCGAGGGAAGGCTTGGTGAGCGATGAGGAAGAGGTAGAGGATCTCTGGGTTGTGGAGCATATTGAAGAAATTCTACGCGCAACATACAAGAGGAAAACGAGAGGCCCAATAACGGGAGGAGAAGGCAACCATCCTATCCAGATTAATGTCAGTGTGGAACCCATAAACCCATGCATGACTAATACATCAAAAAGAACACCACCATTTAGAAAACCGTAGTTCGGAGGAATTCTGACAGCAAGAAATACATCTACACCAGGAACAACAACTAGAGGAGCCATTTCAGCTAGCACTGGTCAAGTATCTACACCGCATGGAGGAGGCAATAGTTCGGTATTCAGAATGGTAGGACATGATCCTACCATTGGGTTACCAGAATTTTGGGGAGAAGAAACAAAATTCCCTTAGAAGCACTTGTTCATTTGTGCAAAGATCTGGGAAGAAAAACAGATCACTAATGAAGATACCAAACTCGTGCAGCTAGCTATTATGCTAAGAGACCGCGCACTAGACTGGTACATGAGTATAGACACAAACAGTTCCCATGGGACAACCAAGACACTGGAAGACATTAAGAAGTTGTTTATTAATGAGTTCCAGAAGCGAGCTCAAAGGATCAGTACATGAACGAGATGATCAAAATAAGACAGAAACCAAGAGATTTTGTATGGAATATTAACCATAGATTCAAGCGATTGAAGGGAAAGTTAAAATACCTCATGACCGATATGCAGCATCGGCACCTGTTTTTCAATTCACTACTCCCACACTTAAAATACCCTTTACGACAAGAGAAATTTCAAATGCAGGCAGAGGCTCTACAGGAAGCCTTGCAACTGGAAGAAAACCAATACCAACAGATAGAACCAGCTATCAAAAACCTGAAGGAGGATTTGAAGAATCTCATGTTCCAGCTGAAGCAAAATAAGAACAAGGAAAAACAAGAAGTCGTTTGGTGTACCACATGCAGGACAGAAGGACACCATAAGAATGAATGTCCAACATTCGTGCAGTATATGGCAGTAGGAATGTTGAATCCATTACCAACAGGAGGATTATGGTGTGAAATATGCAAGAAACCGGGTCACAACTCGTATCATTGCACGATGATGCAAAAATACCAGATAGTTCCAAAGACTTCATATTGCACCTTTTGCAAGTCAGTGGGCCACGACGATAAAGATTGCAAGACTATGGAGTTGATGTGAGAAAGGACATTAGATGCATATAGGGTACAAGCCGAAATGATGACTGGGAAAGCAGTGCCATAGGTCAATCAAGCCCCAACACCATACACCACTACACAATAGCAGTATAATATTGCGCAACAACCATACAATAACGTGTAGCCATAGTACAACCTAGCACAACCTCAGTACAATACCATGCAGTATAATCATGTGCCTCAGTATAACGCGCCAAGAGGTGATAGAGCAAGATACAAAGGAGGAGGAGGAGCCAGAGGAGGTTTCGGATGAGGTAGAGGACCAATCACATGTCACAATTGTCAGCAACCGGGACATTATGAAAGGGAATGCCCACTTCCACCAGCAACTTGTATGTATTTTCGTGCATCGGACCATGATACAGAGGAATTTCCAACACTATTAGTGAATATTCAGGAAAAGAGGAACCAAAAAAATCAGAATGTTCATTGTATTTTAGTCGAATCAGGGGATGAAGGATGGAATATCAACATAGTTACCCGCAGAGGAGCTAAAACAGGAACTGACGGAATTCGACAGGAACTAGCGCAAAACCAATGGGTAAAAAATTACATTGAACCAAGAAAGCAATTTGACGCGCAAAAGAAAAAGGAGACCTTTAAAGAGGCCAGGCAAGAATTTCAAAAGGAGGACACAGCGTCGACCTCAACTGCGCAACCACACAAGGAAGCACCAGAATATGAGATGCCTCCATCATTGGATCATACCAATGAAATGCAGCCCACGGGACAAGTAAGTGAAATAAAAATATTTTTGCAATCATGTGTAAAAGTATTAATTGATCCATCATTCATGAAAATATTGCAAAACATTCTAGACAAGTGTAGCAGTGAGACAGAAGGAAAGCTAGAACCTAAAATAGTTAATCACCTACACACAAAAAGAAGAACAAGTAGGGAATTTAGATTGAATGCTAACATTGGGGATTTTAATATGGGAGACATTATACTAGATCTAGGATCTGAAGTGAATGTATTACCAAATAATACATGGAAATGAATGGGAGAGCCCACATTGGGATACTCAGATGTTCAATTGAAACTAGAAAACCATCACAGAGTCCTATCAATAGGTAGACTGAAAGGAGTGACAGTAGATCTTGATGGAGTGTGCACTAAAGCATATTTTGAATTCATTGAAATAGTGGACGACACAACACCTTACCTGGCATTGCTTGGTCTAGATTGGGTGTTCAACCACCAGGCCATAATCAATCTGAAGACCAGGAAAATGACATTTGAGTTCGGAGAATATAGGGTCATCGTGCTATTAGACCCATCAGAAAGGGAGAGGTTTGTAGAACCTACTTGCCTAGATTTAGAGGAAATCGACCAATTGTACAAAACAACTGCATGCGATGAGGATTATGTAAACCCAACTGCAGACAGGGTACTTAGTTGGTGGAGCATTACTTCATGTGCAACAAACTCAGACACTGGTTTAAAGAACTGGAAGCAAAGGCTACACAAAGTATCCATGCGAAGATGTGCCAGAATAGACTGCGCAGTAAGATGGATAGGCACAGAAATCAGAGAACCACCCATCTTCCATGGAATAAATGATTTGGAAAAATTCTTGACACAGTATGAAGACGTAGTGTTAGAGAACCAAAGACTGTTAGAACTTGACTTAGCACTAAAGGCCACATCGGAAAGATGGTGGAGCGCACACAAAAAGACAATTACAGACTGGTACCAATGTAAGTGGTTACTGCACATAAGGTTCGGCACAGAACATAAAAACAACAAATAACAGAAATATGAAGGACATGGAGCACCAGCGAAACACTTGGAGGCATGTAGAATGTTGTGTAAAATGGCACCACCATAGGAATGGCCTCATCACTTCATACATACTCTAGAGTGCATACCAGGGAATTGGTATATGGACTAGGAATTTCACAAAGGAACTACGACATGGATGACATTACGACAGAATTTCACAGTCACTTTCTCATTCGAGCATGAGAACCCCAACATAGACGCAACCCTTAAATGGATCAGAGGACTAATATTCCTCAAAGAACCATAAATAGAATTTATCATGGAAGAGCAACAACAAAATAAACAGATAGTCAAGGAATTTTTATCATGTTACCATGTACAGGAGGAAGCACCAGACGAAGACGATCCGCACGATATTCAGATCAAAGAAGTAGAAGGCGAAAGAGATGTGGAGGGCCCAACCATTGAATCAGAAGTCATTTCCACACCAATCAAGGTAAATAAATTTAACATCGGGACATCTGAGTAGCCCAAAATGGCCAACATTGGAGATTACTGGGATGAGAAAACAATAGAAAGTATCACAAAGTTGTTACATGAATACAATGATCTCTTTCCCACAACATTCAAAGAGATGAAGGGTATAGCCAAAGAACTGGGAGAAATTAAGATACTACTCAGACCTGAAGTGAGACCTATTAGACAACGACCCTACAGACTGAACCCTATATATAAACAAAAAGTTAACGATGAGATCGACAGGATGCTCGAAGTCAGCATCATAGAACCAGTTGAAGAGTTAGAATGGATAATCCCAATGGTAGTATAGGACAAGAAACAAGGAAGAGGGATTGGGATATGCGTCAACTTGATGAAGTTGAATGATGCATGCCTACACAACCCATTCCCTACACCGTTCAAAGATGAAGTGTTAGAGAACGTGGGAGGACATGAAGCTTACTCATTCACTGATGGATTCCCGGGCTACCACCAGATTAGGATAGCATAGGAAGATAGACACAATACCATGTTTGCAACAGAATGGGGATCTTATCAGTACATAGTCATGTCGTTTGGACTGAAGAATGCACCAACAATATTCTCCAGAGTAGTCATTGTTGCATTTAAGGAATTCATCCATCAATTTATTAAAGTATACCTGGATGATTGGACAGTCTACAGCTTGTTGAAAAAACATGTGGAAGTTTTATAGCTGATGTTAGAAATATGCAGACAGTGTCAGATATCACTAAATATCAAGAAATGCATATTGGAACATCGTTTGGGATACTATTGGGCCACATAGTATGCAAACAGGGTTTATTAGTAGATCTGACAAAGATCTCAGTCATTATTAACTTGCCACCACCAAAAACAGTCCATCATCTAAGAGCAACGTTAGGACACACAGGATATTACAGGAAATTCATCAAAGGATATGCACAGATCACAGCACCAATGGAAAATATTCTAAGGAAGGATACAAAGTTTCAATGGAATGACGAGTGTCGACACGGTCTGGATACCTTGAAGGAAAAGATGGTTACCGCATCGATATTAGTATTTCTATATTGGGAAAAGACATTCCACGTGCATGTAGATGCATCAGTGATAGCACTTGGAGCTATCTTGGCATAGCCACGAACAAGATACTTGGATCACCCAATATCATTTGCAAGTATAAAGTTATCAAACTCATAACAGAACTATAACATGACAAAAAGAGAAGGCCTAGCCATGGTCTATGCACTATAGAAATTTAGATATTACTTATTCGGAAAGCACTTTAAAATGTTCACAAATCACTCAGCCTTGAAATACCTCGTCAACAAGCCAGTGTTGGGGGGAATAATCTGTTGATGGTTACTAATATTCCAATAATTTGACTTTGAAGTAATTGTTAAACTAGGGAAATTGAATGCAGGACCTAACCACCTGTCGACGGTCACAAATGGAGAAGAACCTATGAACTTAAGAGATAACTTTCCAGATGCACAGTTATTCTCAGTATAGATTTTTGATGAATACTTCACAGATATCATTCAGTACTTGAGTACAAGTACTGCATCGCAAGACTATAACACCGCACAGAAGAAAAACCTGGTAGTCCACGTTGTCGACTATCAACTGATTGTCGGACAGTTAAATAACATGGGCACAGATAGCATCTTGTGAAGATACATGTTAGAGCATGAAATACCAAGAGTCTTAGCATAAGCCCACGAGGGAATTATGTAGGTAAAGCTACTACGCATAAGGTATTGTGCATAGGACTATGGTGGCCAATGATTCACAGAGACTCGAAGGAGTACTGTCAAAGATGCGATGTTTGTCAAAGGGTAGGCAAACCCAATAGAAGGGACGAGATGTCATTACGACCACAAGTAACTTTACAGTCATTTGACAAGTAGGAAATAGACTTTGTCAGGCCAATCAACCCACTGACAAAAAAGAACAGGGGCTAGGTATATTATTACTGCGACGGAATATTTAACAAGATGGGCGGAAGCCGCACCAGTAAAAGATTGTAGTGCATAAATAACAACACACTTTTTGTTTGAACAAGTAATAACTCAATTCGGGTGCCCAAGAGTTTTGATGAGAAACCAAGGCATGCACTTCATAAACAACACCATCCGCGCGATGATTGAAGAGTTTGAAGTCCATCATCAGAAGAGCACACCGTATCATCCACAGGAAAATGGCATAGTGGAAGCCTTCAACAAGATTCTAGAGAATGCGCTAACAAATATTTGTAACGTCAACAGAGACGATTGGGACCTCAAAGTACCAGCAGTATTATGGGCCTACAGGACTAGATGTAAAAAGACGATAGGGCATATGCCATTTAAATTGGTTTACGACCAAGAAGCAGTAGTTCCATTAGAATGTTTAGTACCCATCTTGCACATAGCATCTATCACACAAATGACAGAATGAGGCGCAGTACAAGAGAGACTGAATCAGTTATTTACCATGGAGGAAGACTGAATCTTGGCAGGATTCCATCAACAAGTGCAGAAAGCAAGAGACAAAGCTTGGCATGATAGACACATCAAGAAGAAAATGTTCAAGGAAGGAGATCTAGTATTGATGTATGACAGCAAATCATTACAGCACCCAGGAAATCTTTGAATGCATTGGTTAGGACCATACGAAGTAATATCTGTCACAGACAGAGGCATTGTACAATTAAGAGATTTAGCAGGCACAGAACTCAGAGGAATGATCAACGGGAGCCGACCGAATATACAAGGATAGTCAACCACCCACCACGCAGTAAAAAAAAAAAGGAAACAAAACTAGAAAGGGTGCAATACGCCAGAGATAGAAAGGCCACATGAATTTAGAAACATGAATTCAGAAAAGGTAAGAACAACCATTACATGCAAAGGGAAACAAACGGGAAAAAGAAAGGCGGCAAAAGCAGCATGACAGGATGGCACTAGGAGAAATTAAAGAGAGGCAAGGATCGATGGGACGACACATTAATCACACCAACAGAACACAGGACAACATGAGTAATGGTAAGTATGAAACCACCGAAGATGCATTGAATCCGCAATTAAGGTGCATTTAACCCATAACCGAGGAAGCGTACTCAACAAGCTTCATGGGATATCCATACAACACACAGATGCAGGAGCCCATATTCTATTCACAAAGACAGAGCAGACAGAGAATGAAAAAGATGAAAGAAAACAGAGAGATTTCACGGAGACCACAGAAACCATTAGAGACTAGCAGCCATTTGATAGTCACCATGATGGCACCACCCAAGCAAGAAGAAGCAAGCCAGAATGCTAGAAAAACCAGAGTTCAAACCAGGTCATGAGGGCAGGCCAAAGAAGGTGAACAACAGCCACCGAAGGTCGTCAATATCAACGAAATCCCATCCCCAGAGAGGATACCAGTACATCCCACACCGATACTGGAAGAAATCCAACAACCAGCAATGGAGGCCACCAATGTAGATATGGCCACAGTGGCGCAGGAACCGCAGAACCAGGAAGCAGAAATATGGAAGGAGGTGAAACCATAGAATACAGAAGCTACTCCGAAAGCTAATGGCATGGCGCCAAATTCGACAACAGCAGTGGATCCAGATGAGTCTCAAACGACCATCTCAGAACACCCAGTAGGGGAGACCACAAATGATGTCTCGGCTTGGCTGGAATGGCATATAGAGGGACAACCGGAAGTTGCTAGAATTTTGATCCAGCCACCACAACCGAAGGACAAGATACAGATACCAATTTCACCCCGCAAGAAACCTGCAGCAGAAATAGTTCTACCATGCATACCAGCTGGGGTACAGGTAGGACCAGAGCTACTGGGTCACGTCGGGAAGCTCAATTACTTAGACCATGATGTAGTAGACAATGACAAGTTCCCAAAACTTGTGCAGAGGGTCTTTATATAGACCATAGGAACCACTCATCTTGGAGAACCGATTAACCAGCCATACCAGTGGGCAACTGGGCTGGAGAAAACAGGAATCTTAGGTCTACTGAACCTACCACATTTTGGCAGAGGCCAGAATGCAACAGCATGCATCAAGCAGCTATTAGCAGTCACACATGGAGGGGACATTTGGCTGGATAAACCCGTCCCCATAACTATTGAGCTTATTGCGCAAATAACAGGCTTACCAATTCGGGGTATGGATCCCACATTGGTGTTGGACGACAAATCCAAGGAGAAAGCACTGGCGGAAGAAATGAAGAAGAAGTATGGCACCACTAGGGGGATGAGAGGCATCATCATCAAACGGATCAACAATGCAGCCACACAATTGGGCGCAAAAATATTAGCCTACAATTTGCTAAGAAAATGCCACAGGGAGGAAGTACCAACTGGATTCATTGCAGTTGCAGCCCAGTGCACAGAAGGCACCTCAATGAGCTAGGCGCCATACTTACTAGATTTATTCCTATAGGACTGCAAGGATGCGCAGGACCTAGGTACATAGTTCCACTACTCATGTTTGATTACTTTAATAGCCTTCATGGGATGGAGAGAACCGGGCTATGTAGTTTTTTGCACTAGACCACAACCAGCGGGAGTGAGGTATCTATTGTTGAAAGAAGGGTCGAACATCAGACATAAGAGGGAGAATGGGATCATATTTGAATCATACCTACAATACATATAGGAAGTCATTAGCCGATCATGGAGAATAACACCCAAGGCTATCGCGCGATATGTGGACATTGCCACTTTCCAGCACACACGACAAGCAATGTGGATACAGGCAAGGAAGGATCTAGCTAAACAATGGCTACAGATGCATTACTGCATCAAAGAAGGTGATATCAATATGGTCATCAGCGAATGACCCGATGAACGGAATATTCCATCCATCACACGAGAAGTGACAGAAAGAACAATGGAAGGAGAGGCAGAGAAGGGGGAAACACAGCCTTCGGAAATCCAAGTGCCCAAGCGACCAAGAACGAGCCAAGGAAATCCAACACAGACATACGAAGGACCAAAGAATATAGGAACCCAGAAGGAGAAGAAGGAGAATACACAGTCAACCAAGGAACAACAGAAATGAACTGAGGGAGCGCAGGAGACCGCCTCAAATCCCAACACACAGGAACCAAGGGAAAATAAGAGACCAGCCACGTAGGTAGGAGGTGCACGCAAGAAGTCAAAGGCACAACGAGCACCACCAAAATACACAATTATGGAGGACGATGGGGACATGATCGCTCGAATGGTCCAACATTGTCTAGTTGAGGACTTCGACCATGCAGCACATCACAGGGACAAAATGAAAAAAGATTTGGCAAAAATGGAACAGTTCCTTAAGAAATTTGGGGAGGTACAAATAGCAGGTAGCAGCAGGAGCATAGAGCCATCAACACCGTAGACCGACGAAAGAGTGGAGTTAGAAGAACGATATCTAGTCCACTCATTACCACACACAAACACAACGGTCTACATCACACCTAGCATGCTACACATGGATGAAATCATGGGGAAGACACCCTTGAAGGATTTGAACCACATCCAATTGGTCTTGATGTGGATTCCATCAAGGGCACTACATAAGTTGCAGGTTAGAGTCGACCACAAGGTACAGTCTCGCACACACAAAAACTTAGTCGAATTACAACAAGAAACAAAGAAGCGGGAGGAACTGGAAAAATTTTGTGAGCAGAACAAGTTCGTAACTCAAGAGGAAAAAGAACACAGGAACAAACTGGAACAATGAGTCCGAGGAATTTTTGAGAAACTTCCAAACACCGCGCAAGGGAACAAACTTCCAGTAGCAGAAAAGATTGATCAGATTGCACAAGACATCGAGAAATATCAGAAGTAGATCGAGAATCTCTGAAAAAATATCATACCCACCACTCCATCGGAAGTAAAGGAGCAAAGGAAGTAGGAAGCAACAACGCAGATGTAGGAGATAGAGAAGTAGGTTAGCACAGCAACCGACTTGTTCGATAAAGTAGCGCATCTTTGGACAAGGTTGGAGGAAGATCCACAAGTCCAACGGTGGGACAAGGAAGAGGAAAGGATAAATTCAGTGATCCAAGAGCTCAAATAGAAGCAGAAGACCATACCAATCCCAAAACNATATTTGCCTTCTGCCTTCCAGATCTTTGCGAGCATCATATCAACGACTCACAACTCCCCATGATCTAACGGTCTAGATCAATTCGTGAACTCGGACATCACGAGTTCCTATAACTCTTACCTTTGAATTTTCAGTCAGCGAAATGTTGATCTATCGCCACGTGTCCTCTGGATCCAATGACTCAGATCTCATTGTGACTTTGCATTTCGCGGAGTTGGAGGATGGCTCTCAAACATTATCCTCTTCACAGATATACTGGATCCGATGACAGTTGGTCCTCATCGCTCAGATCAATGGATCAGATATGTACTTTTCCTTTACGCTTCCTCTAGTCACTGGACTCTGATATAACGGACATTGGGTATTCGAGATTGGTGATCCAATGGCCACTGTTTATCCTCCTCCTAATCTTACGCGTCCTCCCGACTTGGAATAATTTCTAAGTTTCAAAGGTTTTGTGAGTCCTCGTGACTTTGGGTCTCATCTGCATTTCTGAGAATGCTATATCTCTTGAGCTTTGGTAATGGAATTAACCTCTACCCTAGTGCACACTTTCACTCTGCGTGAAACTCTGTGTTATTCTTCCTAAGATTTGATTGCACACTATACCAGTAATCATGCCATCGTTGTTGTTGTTCTTTCCTGTAGACATGCCACCATTGTTATTGTTCTTGCCATCAATGAGAAGCACACTCTGCCTGTAAACATGATAACAAATGATTACATTCTGGGAATGATGCTATGAGTCTTGCTAGGGTTTGAAGGATTGTCTATGGAATGAAGAATGTAGGTGAATTCAGAAGTACTCTGTGTATGAAGACCTTGGATCAGTGTCTACATACATGTTATTGAGTTGGTTCTCAGTTGAGGAGATTGTTGTCTCCAGTAGGTTGGTGCCTACATCTTTCTGAGTTGGTTCTTAGTTAAGAAGATTGGTGTCTCCAGTAGGTTGGTGCCTACAATCTTTACAATAGTATATTGTTTCCTATAGACATTTATAAAGACAAGCTTTTTGTGGTTTTCTCCCACAAGGTTTTCCACGTTAAACTTTGTGCATTATGATTATGTTTCTCAGCTAATGAATGATTAAATAATGTAAAAGTTATTGTATATTGATTCACACCCCCCCCCCTCAATATAATCTCAACAATTAGTATTAGAGTGGGTTCCTTTAGAAACAATCTAACCATTAGAAGGTAGATCTCAGAAACACACATTTCTAGTCAAGAAGGTTTCTTCACAAACAAGGGTCCATTGTTTGATGAATCAAACTATGCATTCTAGAGTGTAAGGATGTAGAATTATCTAATGGATCTTGGGTTTGATATTTTTAAATCATTCATGAATGGTTATTGTTGGCAGTAGGTTGAAGTGGAAAGAAGGATGATCGTGGGGGAAAAAAGAATGCAGAAGCTAAAGTAACAGCTGGAGGAAAAAATAGCACGTGTGCATGCAAGAAGGTGTGCACAAGGAAAGCGACAGATGGAAGGAAGAACAACATGTGCACATGGGAGGAAGACCTAATGTCGGTAGGGTTAGGGTTTTGGTAATATATTGAAAATGGATGAAGATCCTGAAACATATAAATATAGATACGTAGGTATCATAGGGGGTTCCTTCTTGTTAGTTCAATTTTGTATTGTTCCATCTTAGACATGTACGAATTAATGCAATATGTAATATGATTATGAACCATTTTTGTAAGTTGTTGATCTAGAGGGGAGGAGAGAAGGAAGATATGAGGATTAGATCGCAGGCTGAGGAGCCTAGTGTGATCTAGTTCGCCTCATATAGATCTTACCCATCAGATGAGAATTTTAAGCATACGATATCGGATATGCAGAACTACCATAATAAAATAGCTAAGAGCCAAATCTTTGTGGACGTAGCCCCGGGAGGGGGTGAACCACGGTAACATATGTGTAATGCGATGAATGCATGCATATATTTACCATCTTTTCAATAGTTATTTGTTATGCTTAATGAATGAAAGAGTTGTTACATTGCTTGATTAATTAATGTTGTGATATTGAGGGAATAAGTCATAAATAACAGTTGGTTGCAATCACAAGTTATAATAAATGGTCTGAAATACAGATCCAATATCTTGTGCTCAATTCTAGGTTGTAAACACATGAGTCTTACAGCCACCCATTATAGCTATCTCGGGTGAGACTGCATGGTACATTCTACGTGTTGCATTGCCTTCTGGTTTACCAAGAGGGCCGATAGTTTTAGAGGATTTGTTGTAAACCCTTAAAGACATGAACCCTAGGTCAATAACTTGGTTTATAGAGTAAAGCCAGCAAGTAATAACCAACAAATGGTTTTGTTGTCGTCGGAAGGAAAAGAGGAGGATTGAGTAGATGAGATAGGAGTATCAGGAAGTGCGCAAAGAAAAGAAGAGAGCAATGAGCCATTAAAAGGGGATGTTGAGACCATGGAACCCCACAAAAGCAAAAATTGAAGCTTGGTTGAGAACCAAAAAGCTAGAGTCTGCACAAAAAGATAATAGAAACCCTAGAATCACACATCGCAAATATTTGGATAAATACATGTTTACTGATTTACACGAAGTCTTTTTCTATGATTTTCCACATCTACTGCAAGAGTGGATACTAAGGTTGAAGGATAACCACTCGACGAACCGGATTCGACAGCTAGGTTTGACTCCAGTACAGATTGGGTAGTTATAGCAGGTGAACAACAAAATCACCCGTGCAATGGAATTTTGTCTTGACAGTATTGTGGCAGGCTTCATAATAGAGTTTGTCGTGGACACAACAAAGTCATATAGTGTAGTAGAGAAATAATTTCTACGCGGACCTCGAGGAAGGTACATTCAATCCCTGTATACTTCTATTAAGATATTGTTATATAACAAAGGGGTAATGACAATGGAATCAGATAGCTAAACTTCCCTGCGTGCATGGGGGAAAGGGAGAAGCACTGACAAAGTGAGGATAAATGGAAGGAGGGAAGGATAAAGGAAAGAAGGAGGAGGATCCCTTGGAACCGATCATGATGGACAACAACCAGATCAAGTGGATCTTAGCATCAATAGGAAAGACGCGTAGCAGAGCACCCTACTAATACAAGGTGCATACCAAGAAGAGAGCCATATCCGCGAGGGAAGGCTTGGTGAGCGATGAGGAAGAGGTAGAGGATCTCTGGGTTGTGGAGCATATTGAAGAAATTCTACGCGCAACATACAAGAGGAAAACGAGAGGCCCAATAACGGGAGGAGAAGGCAACCATCCTATCCAGATTAATGTCAGTGTGGAACCCATAAACCCATGCATGACTAATACATCAAAAAGAACACCACCATTTAGAAAACCGTAGTTCGGAGGAATTCTGACAGCAAGAAATACATCTACACCAGGAACAACAACTAGAGGAGCCATTTCAGCTAGCACTGGTCAAGTATCTACACCGCATGGAGGAGGCAATAGTTCGGTATTCAGAATGGTAGGACATGATCCTACCATTGGGTTACCAGAATTTTGGGGAGAAGAAACAAAATTCCCTTAGAAGCACTTGTTCATTTGTGCAAAGATCTGGGAAGAAAAACAGATCACTAATGAAGATACCAAACTCGTGCAGCTAGCTATTATGCTAAGAGACCGCGCACTAGACTGGTACATGAGTATAGACACAAACAGTTCCCATGGGACAACCAAGACACTGGAAGACATTAAGAAGTTGTTTATTAATGAGTTCCAGAAGCGAGCTCAAAGGATCAGTACATGAACGAGATGATCAAAATAAGACAGAAACCAAGAGATTTTGTATGGAATATTAACCATAGATTCAAGCGATTGAAGGGAAAGTTAAAATACCTCATGACCGATATGCAGCATCGGCACCTGTTTTTCAATTCACTACTCCCACACTTAAAATACCCTTTACGACAAGAGAAATTTCAAATGCAGGCAGAGGCTCTACAGGAAGCCTTGCAACTGGAAGAAAACCAATACCAACAGATAGAACCAGCTATCAAAAACCTGAAGGAGGATTTGAAGAATCTCATGTTCCAGCTGAAGCAAAATAAGAACAAGGAAAAACAAGAAGTCGTTTGGTGTACCACATGCAGGACAGAAGGACACCATAAGAATGAATGTCCAACATTCGTGCAGTATATGGCAGTAGGAATGTTGAATCCATTACCAACAGGAGGATTATGGTGTGAAATATGCAAGAAACCGGGTCACAACTCGTATCATTGCACGATGATGCAAAAATACCAGATAGTTCCAAAGACTTCATATTGCACCTTTTGCAAGTCAGTGGGCCACGACGATAAAGATTGCAAGACTATGGAGTTGATGTGAGAAAGGACATTAGATGCATATAGGGTACAAGCCGAAATGATGACTGGGAAAGCAGTGCCATAGGTCAATCAAGCCCCAACACCATACACCACTACACAATAGCAGTATAATATTGCGCAACAACCATACAATAACGTGTAGCCATAGTACAACCTAGCACAACCTCAGTACAATACCATGCAGTATAATCATGTGCCTCAGTATAACGCGCCAAGAGGTGATAGAGCAAGATACAAAGGAGGAGGAGGAGCCAGAGGAGGTTTCGGATGAGGTAGAGGACCAATCACATGTCACAATTGTCAGCAACCGGGACATTATGAAAGGGAATGCCCACTTCCACCAGCAACTTGTATGTATTTTCGTGCATCGGACCATGATACAGAGGAATTTCCAACACTATTAGTGAATATTCAGGAAAAGAGGAACCAAAAAAATCAGAATGTTCATTGTATTTTAGTCGAATCAGGGGATGAAGGATGGAATATCAACATAGTTACCCGCAGAGGAGCTAAAACAGGAACTGACGGAATTCGACAGGAACTAGCGCAAAACCAATGGGTAAAAAATTACATTGAACCAAGAAAGCAATTTGACGCGCAAAAGAAAAAGGAGACCTTTAAAGAGGCCAGGCAAGAATTTCAAAAGGAGGACACAGCGTCGACCTCAACTGCGCAACCACACAAGGAAGCACCAGAATATGAGATGCCTCCATCATTGGATCATACCAATGAAATGCAGCCCACGGGACAAGTAAGTGAAATAAAAATATTTTTGCAATCATGTGTAAAAGTATTAATTGATCCATCATTCATGAAAATATTGCAAAACATTCTAGACAAGTGTAGCAGTGAGACAGAAGGAAAGCTAGAACCTAAAATAGTTAATCACCTACACACAAAAAGAAGAACAAGTAGGGAATTTAGATTGAATGCTAACATTGGGGATTTTAATATGGGAGACATTATACTAGATCTAGGATCTGAAGTGAATGTATTACCAAATAATACATGGAAATGAATGGGAGAGCCCACATTGGGATACTCAGATGTTCAATTGAAACTAGAAAACCATCACAGAGTCCTATCAATAGGTAGACTGAAAGGAGTGACAGTAGATCTTGATGGAGTGTGCACTAAAGCATATTTTGAATTCATTGAAATAGTGGACGACACAACACCTTACCTGGCATTGCTTGGTCTAGATTGGGTGTTCAACCACCAGGCCATAATCAATCTGAAGACCAGGAAAATGACATTTGAGTTCGGAGAATATAGGGTCATCGTGCTATTAGACCCATCAGAAAGGGAGAGGTTTGTAGAACCTACTTGCCTAGATTTAGAGGAAATCGACCAATTGTACAAAACAACTGCATGCGATGAGGATTATGTAAACCCAACTGCAGACAGGGTACTTAGTTGGTGGAGCATTACTTCATGTGCAACAAACTCAGACACTGGTTTAAAGAACTGGAAGCAAAGGCTACACAAAGTATCCATGCGAAGATGTGCCAGAATAGACTGCGCAGTAAGATGGATAGGCACAGAAATCAGAGAACCACCCATCTTCCATGGAATAAATGATTTGGAAAAATTCTTGACACAGTATGAAGACGTAGTGTTAGAGAACCAAAGACTGTTAGAACTTGACTTAGCACTAAAGGCCACATCGGAAAGATGGTGGAGCGCACACAAAAAGACAATTACAGACTGGTACCAATGTAAGTGGTTACTGCACATAAGGTTCGGCACAGAACATAAAAACAACAAATAACAGAAATATGAAGGACATGGAGCACCAGCGAAACACTTGGAGGCATGTAGAATGTTGTGTAAAATGGCACCACCATAGGAATGGCCTCATCACTTCATACATACTCTAGAGTGCATACCAGGGAATTGGTATATGGACTAGGAATTTCACAAAGGAACTACGACATGGATGACATTACGACAGAATTTCACAGTCACTTTCTCATTCGAGCATGAGAACCCCAACATAGACGCAACCCTTAAATGGATCAGAGGACTAATATTCCTCAAAGAACCATAAATAGAATTTATCATGGAAGAGCAACAACAAAATAAACAGATAGTCAAGGAATTTTTATCATGTTACCATGTACAGGAGGAAGCACCAGACGAAGACGATCCGCACGATATTCAGATCAAAGAAGTAGAAGGCGAAAGAGATGTGGAGGGCCCAACCATTGAATCAGAAGTCATTTCCACACCAATCAAGGTAAATAAATTTAACATCGGGACATCTGAGTAGCCCAAAATGGCCAACATTGGAGATTACTGGGATGAGAAAACAATAGAAAGTATCACAAAGTTGTTACATGAATACAATGATCTCTTTCCCACAACATTCAAAGAGATGAAGGGTATAGCCAAAGAACTGGGAGAAATTAAGATACTACTCAGACCTGAAGTGAGACCTATTAGACAACGACCCTACAGACTGAACCCTATATATAAACAAAAAGTTAACGATGAGATCGACAGGATGCTCGAAGTCAGCATCATAGAACCAGTTGAAGAGTTAGAATGGATAATCCCAATGGTAGTATAGGACAAGAAACAAGGAAGAGGGATTGGGATATGCGTCAACTTGATGAAGTTGAATGATGCATGCCTACACAACCCATTCCCTACACCGTTCAAAGATGAAGTGTTAGAGAACGTGGGAGGACATGAAGCTTACTCATTCACTGATGGATTCCCGGGCTACCACCAGATTAGGATAGCATAGGAAGATAGACACAATACCATGTTTGCAACAGAATGGGGATCTTATCAGTACATAGTCATGTCGTTTGGACTGAAGAATGCACCAACAATATTCTCCAGAGTAGTCATTGTTGCATTTAAGGAATTCATCCATCAATTTATTAAAGTATACCTGGATGATTGGACAGTCTACAGCTTGTTGAAAAAACATGTGGAAGTTTTACAGCTGATGTTAGAAATATGCAGAGAGTGTCAGATATCACTAAATATCAAGAAATGCATATTGGAACATCGTTTGGGATACTATTGGGCCACATAGTATGCAAACAGGGTTTATTAGTAGATCCGACAAAGATCTCAGTCATTATTAACTTGCCACCACCAAAAACAGTCCATCATCTAAGAGCAACGTTAGGACACATAGGATATTATAGGAAATTCATGAAAGGATATGCACAAATCATAGCACCAATGGAAAATCTTCTAAGGAAGGATACAAAGTTTCAGTGGAATGACGAGTGTCAACACGGTCTGGATACCTTGAAGGAAAAGATGGTTACCGCATCGATATTAGTATTTCTATATTGGGAAAAGACATTCCATGTGCATGTAGATGCATCAGTGATAGCACTCAGAGCTATCTTGGCATAGCCACAAACAAGATACTTGGATCACCCAATATCATTTGCAAGTATAAAGTTATCAAACTCATAACAGAACTATAACATGACAAAAAGAGAAGGCCTAGCCATGGTCTATGCACTACAGAAATTTAGATATTACTTATTGGGAAAGCACTTTAAAATGTTCACAAATCACTCAGCCCTGAAATACCTCGTCAACAAGCCAGTGTTGGGGGGAATAATCTGTTGATGGTTACTAATATTCCAATAATTTGACTTTGAAGTAATATTTAAACGAGGGAAATTGAATGCAGGACCTAACCACCTGTCGACGGTCACAAATGGAGAAGAACCTATGAACTTAGAAGATAACTTTCCAGATGCATAGTTATTCTCAGTATAGATTTTTGATGAATACTTCGCAGATATCATTCAGTACTTGAGTACAAGTACTGCATCGCAAGACTATAACACTGCACAGAAGAAAAACCTGGTAGTCCACGTTGTCGACTATCAACTGATTGTCGGACAGTTAAATAACATGGGCACATATAGCATCTTGTGAAGATACATGTTAGAGCATGAAATACCAAGAGTCTTAGCAGAATCCCACGAGGGAATTATGCAGGTAAAGCTACCGCGCATAAGGTATTGTGCATAGGACTATGGTGGCCAATGATTCACAGAGACTCGAAGGAGTACTGTCAAAGATGCGATGTTTGTCAAAGGGTAGGCAAACCCAATAGAAGGGACGATATGTCGTTACGACCACAAGTAACTTTACAGTCATTTGACAAGTAGGAAATAGACTTTGTCGGGCCAATCAACCCACTGACAAAAAAGAACAGGGGCTAGGTACATTATTACTGCAACGGAATATTTAACAAGATGGGCGGAAGCCGCACCAGTAAAATATTGTAGTGCATAAATAACAACACACTTTTTGTTTGAACAAGTAATAACTCAATTCGGGTGCCCAAGAGTTTTGATGAGCAACCAAGGCATGCACTTCATAAACAACACCATCCGCGCGATGATTGAAGAGTTTGAAGTCCATCATCAGAAGAGCACATCGTATCATCCACAGGAAAATGGCATAGTGGAAGCCTTCAACAAGATTCTAGAGAATGCGCTAACAAATATTTGTAACGTCAACAGAGACGATTGGGACCTCAAAGTACCAGCAGTATTATGGGCCTACAGGACTAGATGTAAAAAGACGATAGGGCATATGCCATTTAAATTGGTTTACGACCAAGAAGCAGTAGTTCCATTAGAATGTTTAGTACCCATCTTGCACATAGCATCTATCACACAAATGACAGAATGAGGCGCAGTACAAGAGAGACTGAATCAGTTATTTACCATGGAGGAAGACTGAATCTTGGCAGGATTCCATCAACAAGTGCAGAAAGCAAGAGACAAAGCTTGGCATGATAGACACATCAAGAAGAAAATGTTCAAGGAAGGAGATCTAGTATTGATGTATGACAGCAAATCATTACAGCACCCAGGAAATCTTTGAATGCATTGGTTAGGACCATACGAAGTAATATCTGTCACAGACAGAGGCATTGTACAATTAAGAGATTTAGCAGGCACAGAACTCAGAGGAATGATCAACGGGAGCCGACCGAATATACAAGGATAGTCAACCACCCACCACGCAGTAAAAAAAAAAAGGAAACAAAACTAGAAAGGGTGCAATACGCCAGAGATAGAAAGGCCACATGAATTTAGAAACATGAATTCAGAAAAGGTAAGAACAACCATTACATGCAAAGGGAAACAAACGGGAAAAAGAAAGGCGGCAAAAGCAGCATGACAGGATGGCACTAGGAGAAATTAAAGAGAGGCAAGGATCGATGGGACGACACATTAATCACACCAACAGAACACAGGACAACATGAGTAATGGTAAGTATGAAACCACCGAAGATGCATTGAATCCGCAATTAAGGTGCATTTAACCCATAACCGAGGAAGCGTACTCAACAAGCTTCATGGGATATCCATACAACACACAGATGCAGGAGCCCATATTCTATTCACAAAGACAGAGCAGACAGAGAATGAAAAAGATGAAAGAAAACAGAGAGATTTCACGGAGACCACAGAAACCATTAGAGACTAGCAGCCATTTGATAGTCACCATGATGGCACCACCCAAGCAAGAAGAAGCAAGCCAGAATGCTAGAAAAACCAGAGTTCAAACCAGGTCATGAGGGCAGGCCAAAGAAGGTGAACAACAGCCACCGAAGGTCGTCAATATCAACGAAATCCCATCCCCAGAGAGGATACCAGTACATCCCACACCGATACTGGAAGAAATCCAACAACCAGCAATGGAGGCCACCAATGTAGATATGGCCACAGTGGCGCAGGAACCGCAGAACCAGGAAGCAGAAATATGGAAGGAGGTGAAACCATAGAATACAGAAGCTACTCCGAAAGCTAATGGCATGGCGCCAAATTCGACAACAGCAGTGGATCCAGATGAGTCTCAAACGACCATCTCAGAACACCCAGTAGGGGAGACCACAAATGATGTCTCGGCTTGGCTGGAATGGCATATAGAGGGACAACCGGAAGTTGCTAGAATTTTGATCCAGCCACCACAACCGAAGGACAAGATACAGATACCAATTTCACCCCGCAAGAAACCTGCAGCAGAAATAGTTCTACCATGCATACCAGCTGGGGTACAGGTAGGACCAGAGCTACTGGGTCACGTCGGGAAGCTCAATTACTTAGACCATGATGTAGTAGACAATGACAAGTTCCCAAAACTTGTGCAGAGGGTCTTTATATAGACCATAGGAACCACTCATCTTGGAGAACCGATTAACCAGCCATACCAGTGGGCAACTGGGCTGGAGAAAACAGGAATCTTAGGTCTACTGAACCTACCACATTTTGGCAGAGGCCAGAATGCAACAGCATGCATCAAGCAGCTATTAGCAGTCACACATGGAGGGGACATTTGGCTGGATAAACCCGTCCCCATAACTATTGAGCTTATTGCGCAAATAACAGGCTTACCAATTCGGGGTATGGATCCCACATTGGTGTTGGACGACAAATCCAAGGAGAAAGCACTGGCGGAAGAAATGAAGAAGAAGTATGGCACCACTAGGGGGATGAGAGGCATCATCATCAAACGGATCAACAATGCAGCCACACAATTGGGCGCAAAAATATTAGCCTACAATTTGCTAAGAAAATGCCACAGGGAGGAAGTACCAACTGGATTCATTGCAGTTGCAGCCCAGTGCACAGAAGGCACCTCAATGAGCTAGGCGCCATACTTACTAGATTTATTCCTATAGGACTGCAAGGATGCGCAGGACCTAGGTACATAGTTCCACTACTCATGTTTGATTACTTTAATAGCCTTCATGGGATGGAGAGAACCGGGCTATGTAGTTTTTTGCACTAGACCACAACCAGCGGGAGTGAGGTATCTATTGTTGAAAGAAGGGTCGAACATCAGACATAAGAGGGAGAATGGGATCATATTTGAATCATACCTACAATACATATAGGAAGTCATTAGCCGATCATGGAGAATAACACCCAAGGCTATCGCGCGATATGTGGACATTGCCACTTTCCAGCACACACGACAAGCAATGTGGATACAGGCAAGGAAGGATCTAGCTAAACAATGGCTACAGATGCATTACTGCATCAAAGAAGGTGATATCAATATGGTCATCAGCGAATGACCCGATGAACGGAATATTCCATCCATCACACGAGAAGTGACAGAAAGAACAATGGAAGGAGAGGCAGAGAAGGGGGAAACACAGCCTTCGGAAATCCAAGTGCCCAAGCGACCAAGAACGAGCCAAGGAAATCCAACACAGACATACGAAGGACCAAAGAATATAGGAACCCAGAAGGAGAAGAAGGAGAATACACAGTCAACCAAGGAACAACAGAAATGAACTGAGGGAGCGCAGGAGACCGCCTCAAATCCCAACACACAGGAACCAAGGGAAAATAAGAGACCAGCCACGTAGGTAGGAGGTGCACGCAAGAAGTCAAAGGCACAACGAGCACCACCAAAATACACAATTATGGAGGACGATGGGGACATGATCGCTCGAATGGTCCAACATTGTCTAGTTGAGGACTTCGACCATGCAGCACATCACAGGGACAAAATGAAAAAAGATTTGGCAAAAATGGAACAGTTCCTTAAGAAATTTGGGGAGGTACAAATAGCAGGTAGCAGCAGGAGCATAGAGCCATCAACACCGTAGACCGACGAAAGAGTGGAGTTAGAAGAACGATATCTAGTCCACTCATTACCACACACAAACACAACGGTCTACATCACACCTAGCATGCTACACATGGATGAAATCATGGGGAAGACACCCTTGAAGGATTTGAACCACATCCAATTGGTCTTGATGTGGATTCCATCAAGGGCACTACATAAGTTGCAGGTTAGAGTCGACCACAAGGTACAGTCTCGCACACACAAAAACTTAGTCGAATTACAACAAGAAACAAAGAAGCGGGAGGAACTGGAAAAATTTTGTGAGCAGAACAAGTTCGTAACTCAAGAGGAAAAAGAACACAGGAACAAACTGGAACAATGAGTCCGAGGAATTTTTGAGAAACTTCCAAACACCGCGCAAGGGAACAAACTTCCAGTAGCAGAAAAGATTGATCAGATTGCACAAGACATCGAGAAATATCAGAAGTAGATCGAGAATCTCTGAAAAAATATCATACCCACCACTCCATCGGAAGTAAAGGAGCAAAGGAAGTAGGAAGCAACAACGCAGATGTAGGAGATAGAGAAGTAGGTTAGCACAGCAACCGACTTGTTCGATAAAGTAGCGCATCTTTGGACAAGGTTGGAGGAAGATCCACAAGTCCAACGGTGGGACAAGGAAGAGGAAAGGATAAATTCAGTGATCCAAGAGCTCAAATAGAAGCAGAAGACCATACCAATCCCAAAACCTGTCAAAGGGACGCGGGAGATTAAGAAATTGTAGGCAGAGCTAATCTCTGCGCAAACCCAGAAATAGGAGCATCGGGCTCAAATGGAGCCATTATAGGAACATGTCGAAGAAGTACTAACACATGCAAAGGAAGCTAAGACACAGATAGCACAAACCTAGGCAGAATGCATAGGATTGTTGAGCAAAGAAGTGGTAGTCCAGGTAGTGGACACAATCAAGGATAAGACCGCGCAGGCACTGACACAAACAGTAGAGCTCAAGCAAAAGTTTCAGATGATCACCAAGGAGATCAAGGAAGTTCAGAAGGATTAGGTGGCTCGGGACGAGCCACATGTCAGTGTTTGGGGCCTATTGGAAGTAGGTCGAAGTGGAAATAAGGACAATCGTGGGGAAAGAAAGCATGCAGAAACTGAAGTAACAGCTGGAGGAAAACATAGCACGTGTGCATGCAAGAAGGCATGCACAATGAAAGCGACAACTGGAAGGAAGAACAACACGCGTGCATGGGAGGAAGACCTAACGTCGATATGGTTAGGGTTTTGGTAATATATTGTAAATGAATGAAGATACCAAAACATATAAATATAGATACGTAGGTATCATAGGGGGTTCCTTCTTGTTAGTTCAGTTTTGTATTGTTCCATCTTAGACATGTACGAATTAATGCAATATTTAATATGATTATGAACCATTTTTGTAAGTTTTTGAGCTAGAGGGGAGGAGAGAAGGAAGATCTGAGGATTATATCACAGGCTGAGGAGCCTAGTGTGATCTAGTTCGCCTCATATAGATCTTACCCATCAGAGGAGAATTGTAAGAGTGTGGCGTCAGATATGCAGAACTACCATAATAAAATAGCTAAGAGCCAAATCTTTGTGGATGTATCCCCGGGAGGGGTGAACCACAGTAAAATATATGTAATGGGATGAATGCATGCATACCTTTACCATCGTTTTAGTAGTTATTTGTTATTCTTAATGAATGAATGAGTTGTTACATTGCTTGATTAATTACTGTTGAGATATTGAGGGAATAAGTCATGAATAACAGTAGGTTGCAATCACAAGTTATAATAAATGGTCTGGAATACAGATCCCATATCTTGCGCTCAATCCTAGGCTGTAAACACATGATTCTTACAACCACCCATTAGAGCTATCTCGGGTGAGACTGCGCAATGCATTCTGCGTGTTGCGTTGCCTTCTGGTTTACCAGGAGGGCCGATAGTTTTAGAGGCTTTTGTTGGAAAACCTTAAAGACATGAACCCTGGGTCAATAACTCAGTTGATAGAGTAGAGCCAACAAGTAATAACCAACAGTTATACATCCAAAACAACCCCACCAATAGAAGCAGTCGAGAAGAATCCTAGTGAACATAATGCAAAAGCCATGAGTGTTATAGTGAGTGATCTATCATAATCATAATTTGTCAAGATGATGCATTGTAAATCAACAAAATATATTTCGGACAAAATTCAAAACATCTATAAAGGATATGACAAGGTGAAGAAGGATAAGCTCCAAACAAATAAAATATAGTTCGAGAGTTTGAAAATGAAAGACAAAGAAAATTTTGCTACCTATTTTCTTTGAGTGGATGAAATTGTCAACACCATCAGAGGACTTGGTGAGGAGGTTCAAGAATCAGTGATTGTGCAAAAATTGCTCAGGCCTCTCCACTTAATATTTGATGCCAAGGTCTATGCCACTGAAGGAATGAAGGATTTGGAGAAACTAATGATGAATGATTTGCATGGGATTCTCACTACATATGAGACGAGGACAGAAAAAGAAAAGCCAACACATAAGGAAGCATCTTTCAAAGCATTAAAGAGGACAAAAGGACACAAATTCTATGATTGTTCCAGTTATGAATTAGATATGGAAGAAGCACAATTTGTTAGAAATCTAAAAAGAGGATCTTGAAAATACAAAGGTAAGCTACCCTTCAAGTGTTTTAATNCGTATCATCCACAGGAAAATGGCATAGTGGAAGCCTTCAACAAGATTCTAGAGAATGCGCTAACAAATATTTGTAACGTCAACAGAGACGATTGGGACCTCAAAGTACCAGCAGTATTATGGGCCTACAGGACTAGATGTAAAAAGACGATAGGGCATATGCCATTTAAATTGGTTTACGACCAAGAAGCAGTAGTTCCATTAGAATGTTTAGTACCCATCTTGCACATAGCATCTATCACACAAATGACAGAATGAGGCGCAGTACAAGAGAGACTGAATCAGTTATTTACCATGGAGGAAGACTGAATCTTGGCAGGATTCCATCAACAAGTGCAGAAAGCAAGAGACAAAGCTTGGCATGATAGACACATCAAGAAGAAAATGTTCAAGGAAGGAGATCTAGTATTGATGTATGACAGCAAATCATTACAGCACCCAGGAAATCTTTGAATGCATTGGTTAGGACCATACGAAGTAATATCTGTCACAGACAGAGGCATTGTACAATTAAGAGATTTAGCAGGCACAGAACTCAGAGGAATGATCAACGGGAGCCGACCGAATATACAAGGATAGTCAACCACCCACCACGCAGTAAAAAAAAAAAGGAAACAAAACTAGAAAGGGTGCAATACGCCAGAGATAGAAAGGCCACATGAATTTAGAAACATGAATTCAGAAAAGGTAAGAACAACCATTACATGCAAAGGGAAACAAACGGGAAAAAGAAAGGCGGCAAAAGCAGCATGACAGGATGGCACTAGGAGAAATTAAAGAGAGGCAAGGATCGATGGGACGACACATTAATCACACCAACAGAACACAGGACAACATGAGTAATGGTAAGTATGAAACCACCGAAGATGCATTGAATCCGCAATTAAGGTGCATTTAACCCATAACCGAGGAAGCGTACTCAACAAGCTTCATGGGATATCCATACAACACACAGATGCAGGAGCCCATATTCTATTCACAAAGACAGAGCAGACAGAGAATGAAAAAGATGAAAGAAAACAGAGAGATTTCACGGAGACCACAGAAACCATTAGAGACTAGCAGCCATTTGATAGTCACCATGATGGCACCACCCAAGCAAGAAGAAGCAAGCCAGAATGCTAGAAAAACCAGAGTTCAAACCAGGTCATGAGGGCAGGCCAAAGAAGGTGAACAACAGCCACCGAAGGTCGTCAATATCAACGAAATCCCATCCCCAGAGAGGATACCAGTACATCCCACACCGATACTGGAAGAAATCCAACAACCAGCAATGGAGGCCACCAATGTAGATATGGCCACAGTGGCGCAGGAACCGCAGAACCAGGAAGCAGAAATATGGAAGGAGGTGAAACCATAGAATACAGAAGCTACTCCGAAAGCTAATGGCATGGCGCCAAATTCGACAACAGCAGTGGATCCAGATGAGTCTCAAACGACCATCTCAGAACACCCAGTAGGGGAGACCACAAATGATGTCTCGGCTTGGCTGGAATGGCATATAGAGGGACAACCGGAAGTTGCTAGAATTTTGATCCAGCCACCACAACCGAAGGACAAGATACAGATACCAATTTCACCCCGCAAGAAACCTGCAGCAGAAATAGTTCTACCATGCATACCAGCTGGGGTACAGGTAGGACCAGAGCTACTGGGTCACGTCGGGAAGCTCAATTACTTAGACCATGATGTAGTAGACAATGACAAGTTCCCAAAACTTGTGCAGAGGGTCTTTATATAGACCATAGGAACCACTCATCTTGGAGAACCGATTAACCAGCCATACCAGTGGGCAACTGGGCTGGAGAAAACAGGAATCTTAGGTCTACTGAACCTACCACATTTTGGCAGAGGCCAGAATGCAACAGCATGCATCAAGCAGCTATTAGCAGTCACACATGGAGGGGACATTTGGCTGGATAAACCCGTCCCCATAACTATTGAGCTTATTGCGCAAATAACAGGCTTACCAATTCGGGGTATGGATCCCACATTGGTGTTGGACGACAAATCCAAGGAGAAAGCACTGGCGGAAGAAATGAAGAAGAAGTATGGCACCACTAGGGGGATGAGAGGCATCATCATCAAACGGATCAACAATGCAGCCACACAATTGGGCGCAAAAATATTAGCCTACAATTTGCTAAGAAAATGCCACAGGGAGGAAGTACCAACTGGATTCATTGCAGTTGCAGCCCAGTGCACAGAAGGCACCTCAATGAGCTAGGCGCCATACTTACTAGATTTATTCCTATAGGACTGCAAGGATGCGCAGGACCTAGGTACATAGTTCCACTACTCATGTTTGATTACTTTAATAGCCTTCATGGGATGGAGAGAACCGGGCTATGTAGTTTTTTGCACTAGACCACAACCAGCGGGAGTGAGGTATCTATTGTTGAAAGAAGGGTCGAACATCAGACATAAGAGGGAGAATGGGATCATATTTGAATCATACCTACAATACATATAGGAAGTCATTAGCCGATCATGGAGAATAACACCCAAGGCTATCGCGCGATATGTGGACATTGCCACTTTCCAGCACACACGACAAGCAATGTGGATACAGGCAAGGAAGGATCTAGCTAAACAATGGCTACAGATGCATTACTGCATCAAAGAAGGTGATATCAATATGGTCATCAGCGAATGACCCGATGAACGGAATATTCCATCCATCACACGAGAAGTGACAGAAAGAACAATGGAAGGAGAGGCAGAGAAGGGGGAAACACAGCCTTCGGAAATCCAAGTGCCCAAGCGACCAAGAACGAGCCAAGGAAATCCAACACAGACATACGAAGGACCAAAGAATATAGGAACCCAGAAGGAGAAGAAGGAGAATACACAGTCAACCAAGGAACAACAGAAATGAACTGAGGGAGCGCAGGAGACCGCCTCAAATCCCAACACACAGGAACCAAGGGAAAATAAGAGACCAGCCACGTAGGTAGGAGGTGCACGCAAGAAGTCAAAGGCACAACGAGCACCACCAAAATACACAATTATGGAGGACGATGGGGACATGATCGCTCGAATGGTCCAACATTGTCTAGTTGAGGACTTCGACCATGCAGCACATCACAGGGACAAAATGAAAAAAGATTTGGCAAAAATGGAACAGTTCCTTAAGAAATTTGGGGAGGTACAAATAGCAGGTAGCAGCAGGAGCATAGAGCCATCAACACCGTAGACCGACGAAAGAGTGGAGTTAGAAGAACGATATCTAGTCCACTCATTACCACACACAAACACAACGGTCTACATCACACCTAGCATGCTACACATGGATGAAATCATGGGGAAGACACCCTTGAAGGATTTGAACCACATCCAATTGGTCTTGATGTGGATTCCATCAAGGGCACTACATAAGTTGCAGGTTAGAGTCGACCACAAGGTACAGTCTCGCACACACAAAAACTTAGTCGAATTACAACAAGAAACAAAGAAGCGGGAGGAACTGGAAAAATTTTGTGAGCAGAACAAGTTCGTAACTCAAGAGGAAAAAGAACACAGGAACAAACTGGAACAATGAGTCCGAGGAATTTTTGAGAAACTTCCAAACACCGCGCAAGGGAACAAACTTCCAGTAGCAGAAAAGATTGATCAGATTGCACAAGACATCGAGAAATATCAGAAGTAGATCGAGAATCTCTGAAAAAATATCATACCCACCACTCCATCGGAAGTAAAGGAGCAAAGGAAGTAGGAAGCAACAACGCAGATGTAGGAGATAGAGAAGTAGGTTAGCACAGCAACCGACTTGTTCGATAAAGTAGCGCATCTTTGGACAAGGTTGGAGGAAGATCCACAAGTCCAACGGTGGGACAAGGAAGAGGAAAGGATAAATTCAGTGATCCAAGAGCTCAAATAGAAGCAGAAGACCATACCAATCCCAAAACGTGTCAAAGGGACGCGGGAGATTAAGAAATTGTAGGCAGAGCTAATCTCTGCACAAACCCAGAAATAGGAGCATCAGGCTCAAATGGAGCCATTATAGGAACATGTCGAAGAAGTACTAACACATGCAGAGGAAGCTAAGACACAGATAGCACAAACCTAGGCAGAATGCACAGGATTGTTGAGCAAAGAAGTGGTAGTCTAGGTAGTGGACACAATCAAGGATAAGACCGCGCAGGCACTGACACAAACAGTAGAGATCAAGCAAAAGTTCCAGACGATCACCAAGGAGATCGAGGAAGTTCAGAAGGATTAGGTGGCTCGGGACAAGCCACATGTCAGTGTTTGGGGCCTATTGGCAGTAGGTCGAAGTGGAAATAAGGACAATCGTGGGGAAAGAAAGCGTGCAGAAACTGAAGTAACAGCTGGAGGAAAACATAGCACGTGTGCATGCAAGAAGGCATGCACAATGAAAGCGACAACTAGAAGGAAGAACAACACGCGTGCATGGGAGGAAGACCTAACGTCGGTATGGTTAGGGTTTTGGTAATATATTGTAAATGGATGAATATACCAAAACATATAAATATAGATACGTAGGTATCATAGGGGGTTCCTTCTTGTTAGTTCAGTTTTGTATTGTTCCATCTTAGACATGTACGAATTAATGAAATATTTAATATGATTATGAACCATTTTTGTAAGTTTTTGAGCTAGAGGGGAGGAGAGAAGGAAGATCTGAGGATTATATCACAGGCCGAGGAGCCTGGTGTGATCTAGTTCGCCTCATATAGATCTTACCCATCAGAGGAGAATTGTAAGAGTGTGGAGTCAGATATGCAGAACTACCATAATAAAATAGCTAAGAGCCAAATCTTTGTGGACGTATCCTCGGGAGGGGTGAACCACAGTAAAATATATGTAATGGGATGAATGCATGCATACCTTTACCATCGTTTTAGTAGTTATTTTTTATTCTTAATGAATGAATGAGTTGTTACATTGCTTGATTAATTACTGTTGAGATATTGAGGGAATAAGTCATGAATAACAGTAGGTTTCAATCACAAGTTATAATAAATGGTCTGGAATACAGATCCCATATCTTGCGCTCAATCCTAGGCTGTAAACACATGATTCTTACAACCACCCATTAGAGCTATCTCGGGTGAGACTGCGCAATGCATTCTGCGTGTTGCGTTGCCTTCTGGTTTACCAGGAGGGCCGATAGTTTTAGAGGCTTTTGTTGGAAAACCTTAAAGACATGAACCCTGGGTCAATAACTCAGTTGATAGAGTAGAGCCAACAAGTAATAACCAACAGTTATACATCCAAAACAACCCCACCAATAGAAGCAGTCGAGAAGAATCCTAGTGAACATAATGCAAAAGCCATGAGTGTTATAGTGAGTGATCTATCATAATCATAATTTGTCAAGATGATGCATTGTAAATCAACAAAATATATTTCGGACAAAATTCAAAACATCTATAAAGGATATGACAAGGTGAAGAAGGATAAGCTCCAAACAAATAAAATATAGTTCGAGAGTTTGAAAATGAAAGACAAAGAAAATTTTGCTACCTATTTTCTTTGAGTGGATGAAATTGTCAACACCATCAGAGGACTTGGTGAGGAGGTTCAAGAATCAGTGATTGTGCAAAAATTGCTCAGGCCTCTCCACTTAATATTTGATGCCAAGGTCTATGCCACTGAAGGAATGAAGGATTTGGAGAAACTAATGATGAATGATTTGCATGGGATTCTCACTACATATGAGACGAGGACAGAAAAAGAAAAGCCAACACATAAGGAAGCATCTTTCAAAGCATTAAAGAGGACAAAAGGACACAAATTCTATGATTGTTCCAGTTATGAATTAGATATGGAAGAAGCACAATTTGTTAGAAATCTAAAAAGAGGATCTTGAAAATACAAAGGTAAGCTACCCTTCAAGTGTTTTAATTGTGGTAGAGTAGGAAATTTTGTTTCTCTAAAATTGGTCTAGGCGGAAGTAGCTGGGGCACACCCGCTTATTCTTCTTCATCCATAAGGACCAGTCTATCATTCTTTGCTTAGATCGTGAGTTTGTGATAAGTATCGCTTTCCTTAAACCCCTTGCTCTTAAGGAAAAACCAGGGGTCCTTCAAAAGTCAAAAAGAATGAAGGGAACAACCCTGAGAAAACAATAAGTGGAATGTGATCTCTAAGTGTGTAACAGAAGAGGCACTCGACAACAGAAGTTGTTGCTTCAGCTCATGGAATACCCTTGCTTGTTCTTCCTTGGCGAACAAACAGGTCGGGTTAGTGCCTTGCCTTAGGATAGATAGGTCAATGCACTTCGCATCGTTGCTTAACCCAACTCTAGATGCGGATAGAACGATATCACCAGCCAGATTGCCTGCCTTTTCCGATTCTAGCTACCACCGGCCCCACCCATAATACAATCGGCTCGCTCCGAATCAATTCATAATCGTGTAAAGTATTAATTAATAAGATCCGAGGCAAAAACAAGGGCGTGAAACTTATGTCCATATGAAAAAAGGTAAAAGAGTGATGATGAGGATAATAATGTCAAAGAAGAACATAACAATAGAAGCAAACCTTACAGACACAAAAGAAGAAAACATATTAATAAGAAGAGTTTTTACTCTAGAGAGGACGATAGCTTGTCTGAAGAAAGTGATGGATATGTTTTTGATATTCAGAAAGAAGAACTCATCTTCATGGCGATGGATACAAATTCCATTGATAAATAAAGTGAATACAATAAGAAAGAAAAATCAGAAGAAGAAGAAGAAGACATTGATGGGGAAGTGAATCTTGAAGCAAAACTCATTAGTGCCTTGGAAGAAATAAACATACTCGGGGAAAAGAATAGAAAGAAGAAAGATAAATTGTAGAAATATGAAGAGGATAATCATGATCTTGAAGAAACAGAGAAGACAATTATCATGTTGAAGACTCAACTAGAAGAGGAAAAAAGGATAGAAGAAGTGGTGAGAAGCCAACTGAAAGAAAAGGAAGAAAATTGTAGGAAGCTAGAAGCTGAAATAGTTTCCTTAAGAAAGGAACTAGAGAAATTGACTGATCAATTGAATAGAAGCTTGAAGTTTGGAAAGAGTACTAAAATATTAGATAATATTCTAAGTTTCCAAAGGTCACCATTGATCAAGACAAGTCTAGGCTATGACAGAAAAAAAAATACCCCTGAGAGAGATGCAGACACTAAGGTCACAAAGCTATCAAAAAGGGAAAATGAAGAAAAACCCAAAAGCTATGCCAATATTCTCAAAGGATCCATAAACAATGAAAGAAATAGCGGGAAAGGAAACAATGCACAACAGAAATTTGATTCTTCCCACAAGAATGAGTTCAGAATAATTATTCCACCAAGAAGACCTTTCACAAAGTGGTACCAAAATAACTTACTTGGCTATTAATTTTCTTGCAATAACTTTGGCAATAAATCAATATATTGTAAATTTTATATGTGAAGTGATTATGTAAGAGATATAAACATAGGTTCTTATAAAAACACAAAGAATGATTATGTGAGCAACAAAACTAGAAGTTATCATGGATTTGTTGATAGAAACTACAATTCATTTGCTCCCCTACTTGATTGCAATGATGAATTTTATAAGTGAAATAATTGTGGGCACATAGCACATGACTGTAGAAGTAACATAATAAAGAAGGAAGAATATGTTCTTACCAAACATAAAGAAAAATAAACAAGGGTATGGAAAAGAAAGNCAATCACAAGTTATAATAAATGGTCTGGAATACAGATCCCATATCTTGCGCTCAATCCTAGGCTGTAAACACATGATTCTTACAACCACCCATTAGAGCTATCTCGGGTGAGACTGCGCAATGCATTCTGCGTGTTGCGTTGCCTTCTGGTTTACCAGGAGGGCCGATAGTTTTAGAGGCTTTTGTTGGAAAACCTTAAAGACATGAACCCTGGGTCAATAACTCAGTTGATAGAGTAGAGCCAACAAGTAATAACCAACAGTTATACATCCAAAACAACCCCACCAATAGAAGCAGTCGAGAAGAATCCTAGTGAACATAATGCAAAAGCCATGAGTGTTATAGTGAGTGATCTATCATAATCATAATTTGTCAAGATGATGCATTGTAAATCAACAAAATATATTTCGGACAAAATTCAAAACATCTATAAAGGATATGACAAGGTGAAGAAGGATAAGCTCCAAACAAATAAAATATAGTTCGAGAGTTTGAAAATGAAAGACAAAGAAAATTTTGCTACCTATTTTCTTTGAGTGGATGAAATTGTCAACACCATCAGAGGACTTGGTGAGGAGGTTCAAGAATCAGTGATTGTGCAAAAATTGCTCAGGCCTCTCCACTTAATATTTGATGCCAAGGTCTATGCCACTGAAGGAATGAAGGATTTGGAGAAACTAATGATGAATGATTTGCATGGGATTCTCACTACATATGAGACGAGGACAGAAAAAGAAAAGCCAACACATAAGGAAGCATCTTTCAAAGCATTAAAGAGGACAAAAGGACACAAATTCTATGATTGTTCCAGTTATGAATTAGATATGGAAGAAGCACAATTTGTTAGAAATCTAAAAAGAGGATCTTGAAAATACAAAGGTAAGCTACCCTTCAAGTGTTTTAATAGTGGTAGAGTAGGAAATTTTGTTTCTCTAAAATTGGTCTAGGCGGAAGTAGCTGGGGCACACCCGCTTATTCTTCTTCATCCATAAGGACCAGTCTATCATTCTTTGCTTAGATTGTGAGTTTGTGATAAGTATCGCTTTCCTTAAACCCCTTGCGCTTAAGGCAAAACCAGGGGTCCTTCAAAAGTCAAAAAGAATGAAGGGAACAACCCTGAGCAAACAATAAGTGGAATGTGATCTCTAAGTGTGTAACGGAAGAGGCACTCGACAGCAGGAATTGTTGCTTCAGCTCATGGAATACCCTTGCTTTTTCTTCCTTGGCGAACAAACAGGTCGGGTTAGTGCCTTGCCTTAGGATAGATAGGTCAATGCACTTCGCATCGTTGCTTAACCCAACTCTAGATGCGGATAGAACGAGATCACCAGCCAGATTGCCTGCCTTTTTCGATTCTAGCTACCACCGGCCCCACCCATAACACAATCGGCTCGCTCCGAATCAATTCATAATCATGTAAAGTATTAATTAATAAGATCCGAGGCAAAAACAAGGGCGTGCAACTTATGTCCATATGAAAAAAGGTAAAAGAGTGATGATGAGGATAATAATGTCAAAGAAGAACATAACAATAGAAGCAAACCTTACAGACACAAAAGAAGAAAACATATTAATA
>JZKD02S1653890.1:28509-52752 GCA_000966675.3 Picea glauca | reverse complement strand
TTTTGTAGGATATCTTGAACATGTTGTCGGATGTGGTGGATCCGCTCAATGAACCAGGTGGTTTTTTCAGCTTCACTTGGAGCAGGAGATGAGTCGGTCGAGGTGACCGCAAGGGGAAGTGCAACATCTATGGGACCCAATTGCTGGAATCTCAACCCCACCTGAAAGGGTTTGTGGCCGGTTGAGCTATGCAGGGCTCGATTGTAGCTATGTTGGACATAGGGAGGGCTCTCATCCCATGTGTGAGGGTGCTTTGAATTATACATGTGAAGGATATGCACAATCATTTGATTTATGACCTCGGTTTGGCCATCTGTCTAGGGGTGGAAGGCTGTGGATTTGGTGAGCTTGGTGTCCAGTAGTGACCAGAGGCTCGACCAGAATGTGCTAAGAAATTGACTTTCCCAATCTGAGAAAATAGTTTGTGGGTTTCCAAAATGTACCCAGACTCGTTCAAAATAAGAGCTTGGAAGTGGCCTCTGCTATGATGTTCTTCTTGCAGGAAACCAGAATCGCCATCTTAGAAAAGCAATCAACAACCACGAAAACAAAGTCATTTCCCTGCTTGGTGGATGGGAGGCCCAACATGTAGTCCATTGAGATGGATTCCCATGGCCTGTCAGGAGTAGGAAGAGGGGTGTACATGCCATCTTTCTCAGTGGTCGGTTTGGCAATAGCGCAGGCAATGCAGGACCTGATATACTTGTTGACCTCATGTGGAAGTTTCGGCTAGTAGAAATTTTTTTGTAGCATCGCCACTATCTTTTCAACGCCGAAGTGTCCTACCACCCGACTGTAGTGGGATTCCCATATCATCTTCCCTCGTTCGCTTGATGGAACACAGATATGGCCCAAACGACACAACAACCCATCCTGAAGATGGAAATTATCGACAACTGTGTTTTCACCCAACATTTGGTAGGTGGTGGCGAAGTCTATGTCTGTCTCATAGAGTTGGGGCCATCCAGAAGTCTCATGGCCGCAAGAGTCTGGCACCGTGGTGAGTGTCATCACTGGTGGTCTGCTGAGGCAATCAGCGACACAATTGGTCCTTCATGTTTTGTACTTGATGTTGAAGTGGAATTGTTGCAAGTATGTGGACCACTTTTGATGGCGGTCATTCTGCAATTTTCCTTGTGTCTACATGAACTACAGTGGCTTATGATCAGTGTGGATGATTGTCTCCTTCCCAAGAATGTAATGTCTCCACTTGTGGCAGGCTTGCACCATGGAGTACATTTCTTTTTCGTAAGTAGGTTGCTTACGGATAACATCGGATAGTGTCTCACTATGATAGGCCACGGGGTGGTTGTGCTGAGTGAGAACGACGCCCACAGAATAGTCTGAATCATATGTCTCGATCTCAAAGGGTTGTTGCAGGTCTGGTATTGAAATTACTGGGGCTGAGCACAAGCGCTACTTCAAATCATTGAACACTTTTTGTTGGGACCAGCCCCACACAAATTTCTCCTTACCACCACCCCTGGTTATTTGGCTAAGGGCCCATGCAATATGGGAGAATCCCAACATGAACCTGCGATAGAAATTGGCAAGGTCCAAGAAGCTCTGAAGCTCGGTGAGTGTGGTTGGGGCTGGACAGTCATGGATGACTTCGATCTTGGCTGGATCCACATGTACACCATGCTGATCAATGATGTAGCCCAGGTAATGGACCCTGTCCATGCCGAAGGAGCATTTTTTCAAGCTGGCGTATAGCTTGTGCTGTCGTAGGGTGTGCAGAACCTATTGAATATGATGCAAGTGTTCGTCCCAAGTCTTGTTGTAAATGAGAATGTCATTCAGATACACCACTACAAAAGTATTGTTGAATGGTCGCAAGATATCATCCATCATCCTCATAAAAGTGGTTGGAGAATTTGTCAAACCAAAGGGCATGACCAACCATTCAAAAAGGCTTTCCTTTGACTTGAAGGAGGTCGTCGATTTGAGGAATCAGTAACCGGTTTCTGACTGTGATTTTATTCAGAGCCCAATAATCAATGAAAAGTCGTCGGGTTCCATCTTTCTTTTGTACCAACACGATTGGGCTCCTACAATGTGATGATATGGAACAGATGTGCCCCTTATGGAGTAGCTCTTCGATCTATCGCTTGATCTTGTCATTCTCTAACAGAGAGCGGCGATAGACTGGCCCATTGGACAATGGTGCGTCGACGATCAGATCGATGGGGTGCTTGACCTGATAGTGCAAAGGTACCCTGATAGGTGAGGAGAAGATATCTGAGTATTCCTCCACGACCTTATCTACTTGCTTATGCTGTGTGGAGAGGTTGACCGCAGAGACCCTAGATGTGGCTGTGATGTTTCGCTTATTTTGAGACTGAATCACGAAGAATACAAACTTCCTCGTGTGAGAGATGACCTTCCTGCATTTCTTAGCAGAGATCAAGGAAATAGCACTAGGTGGGACTGCCTCCGGTATCCTGTACAATTTCCTGTTCAAAGTAACAATAACACTATGAGGCCTAGACTCATATAAAACATGATGTTTCCATAAATAAGGTTGGCCCAAAATAATATCACAAAATTCGAGAGGATCAACATCACACAATACCTCCTCTTTGAAGGGCTTGATGTCGTACGATAGTCAGCATTGTTGGCTAACGTGAAGATCGCTTCCTTGGCGGAGCCATCCAATGGTGTAGGGTTGTGGGTGCGGCATTGTCGACAGGGCCAGCTTCTTAATGACCTCTACTGAGATGAGGTTCTTTTGGCTACCACTATCAACGATGAAGTGCAACAGGGCGCCTTTTACCCACATCTGTGAATGGAAGAGGCGCTCTCCTTCTTCTGGCTCATCTAGTTCACCAGGATGGAGCTTGGTGGTAGCAACGGTGGCACTGGGTTCCGTGACAACGATCTATATTCCCATTTCTATTTATGGCTCGGAGTCAGAACCCGCATCTGATTCAGAGGCTTTCACTTCGGCCACTAGCGACTGCTTTGAGCGACAATCAACAGTGTTATGCCAAGGGCTCTTATGGAAGTCACACCACTTCCTGGTATTTTTCTTTGTCTTTCCGATGTCCTTCTTTGCTTGCAACTTGGACTAGTTGTCCTGATACTTTCCATATTTTCTCTGTCCTTTGTTCTATGGGTTGGGGCTGCCATTTCCTGGCTTTGGTTGTGAGGGGTTCCCAGGCCCAAATTGGTGCGTCTTTTGTTTGAGCTTCTGCTCGATTTTCACATCATATCGGTAGGTCGCGTCCAAAGATGAGATGTCTAGAAATTCCATTTCGGTCTAGATGTATCTATGCAGAGCATCGCAATACTTGAACACTAGATGTTTCTTCGAATCTTTGATACCCATCTTGGTGCGCAAGGTATGGAAGATATTTGTGAAATCAGGCACTGCTTGGTCTGTTTCTTGCCACAGTGTGGTCCATTTGGTATATAAGTCGTCATAACTTCCAACAGGGTAGTATTGTTCCTTAATAACGTCCCTGAAGGATTCTCAGGTGGTCGTGATTGTAAATAATGAGGGTTCCTATGTTTCCTTTTGCTCAAAGAAAGTTTCCCACCAATCTTTGACATGGGGAACAACTTTGAGGAGCGCAAAAGTAATATTTTCTCTATTCGAAAAGTTATGGACAAAAAATACCCTTCTAGTAGATTCAACCACTTGTCTACAGCATCTGTGTCTATCTGACCTTCAAATATAGGAATATCAAAGTTTATTTGTACCTTGAAGGGGGCGACACCTCTGCTCGAAGAAGATGCATCACCTGTTGGTAGCCACCGAAGGATTTACATGAAACTATCCATCATCTCGTTCATTTGTTTCATGAGGGCTTCCTCAATCAACAGTTTGAAAGGATCTCATGTCCCGTCATATTTATTTTCTCCTTCCATGAGAGGTCGCTTGGACGTGTGAGATCTTTTGTCCTCAAGAGAAACAAGCTCGAGACCCAACTCTTTGTACTCCGACCTCGGTGGGGACATGCATTAAGACAACAACGAGTAGACCTCTCTAATACCACTGATCCATATTTTATGAGCACAACAAAATGACTACAAATTATTAACAAGTTCTTAACACAAAATAACAGAGATACAGTAAAACTGGTTTTCTATTCAATAAGGAAATAAACTGAAAATGTAAAATGCAGTGGAAACAATCTTGTTGGAATGGTGGTGTCTTATCTCTAAGAAGAGATGTGACGAATGCGCTCATTCGCAAGAAGATGATTACAATGAGGCTCTAAAGGCCTTTTTACAATAAATAAGAATGCCAAAAACCCTATACATCCAAAAACCTAACCCTAGGAGATGAAGCGCCAAAAGTCATGTGGGCCCTGTTTGGGTAAGTTATTACATCAACTTCTCGAGGTCGTAACTTTTGCATATGATCTTCGTTTTAGGCGTATGATAGCCCATTAGAAAGGTATCATAGAGGAGATTCATTTTGGGGGAAATATCGAAGGAACTTATTTATTCCTCCCCATTTTCCCAAAAAAACATCATTTAGGGCCTCAAAACCGCTCCGGAAGTGAAAAACTGCTAAAAATAGTAAATTACCAAAATTGCCAGAAAAGTGTTTTGAGCTGGTTGGAAAAGATGAGTGGCCACCGATATCCACTTGGATCACCAAATCATCCAGTGTGTAATTACATCCAAATATTTTACCAGATTTCTCCAGGTGTTTGAGGCGTTTTGTGTCCTAAGTGTGGCACTTCTCATCCAAGTCACCACCGTGCTATGAGGAAGATATTTGTCCTTTAGAAATTTATGCCAAATGTTGTCCTTCATCAAACAACGCCACAAGGTAATCATCGCCAATGCTCTACTGAACATATGTAAGTTCCGGACTCCCCAACCTCTGCAGGATTTAGGTTTTGCAATGATATCCCACTTACATAGATGAATGCGCTCCCTTGTCTCACTACCCAACCATAATAAACTGAACATCAACTACTTGATCCTATTAAGAACAGAAGTTGGAATAATGGCCACTACCAACCAGTAAACTGTCAATATCTTGAGTACCGACTTTAGTAGTACAAACCTCCCTCCTAAGGAGAGTAGTACAAACCTCCCTCCTAAGGAGAGTCAACGAGGGCAACAGAGACCGGTCCTTTTCTCAAATTTAGCAATGAGCCAACGCTAATATTTGACCCTGTAATTTGCAAGCTTGAGATAAAAGTCGAGATACCTAAAACCTGTAGCTAAATCCACAAATTTGTAAGGGAAGATTGCCTTGAAAAGATAAATCCACAAATTTGTAAGGGAAGATTGCCTTGAAAAGAACTAAGTCCTCCTCCTGGACCCCTGAATAATGTAAGGTTGACTTGTGGGGGTTTATGATCAAACCCGATGCTCGACAGAATGTAGTCAGTATGGAATCAATTTCCTTCCATTCTTATACACAAGCACTAGTCATGATAAGGACATCGTCCACAAAAAATAAATTAAGAATCTTAATCAACCTGGAAACCTTTACTCCCAAAAGTTTCCTTTATGATTGTGCCTGCTTGAGGAGTAGACTAAGTCCTTCCATCACTAAAATAAAGAGCAATGGGGATACGGGGCATCCTTGTTTCATTCTTTTGTTGAGTTGACGTTTATATTAAAACTTAATTAAAATTAACTTTTTGGTTTGGTTGTTATATATATATATATAATTTTAAAAGTTTGTTTTTTCAATAAATAGTTTTTAATCATAATTATTTATATAGAATAAGGAGATATCAAGTTTAGTCTTCATTATTTTATAATAATTTTTGGAGTTATTTTAGAATATTTTTTCCATTGTTGGTTGTGATATTTTGAGTTTATTATGTTATAACATTTATTTAGAGGGATAAGGGTTAATGAACAAGAATTCTTTAAATGGGTTGTTTATAGACAAATTTTACAATGAAAAGTTGTGTTCTTGTAATCTAAGTCTTCAAATCATTAATGATCCTGAGAGAATGATATGATTGTGAAGGCTTTTTTAAGTCAATCTCCACATACATTTTGGTAAGGCAAATATTGTGCATCATGCAAAACTTGCATCAACACAATGCACTTGATGTAGGGCCTTTGGATCTGATGGAGTCCTACATCAAGTGTGTCGTGATTGATGCAAATTCTACATAATGCATACTATTTTTCTTTTGATAAAGGCGATGATGCTTTTTATATGTGATTAAAATCAAATTTTAAGAAATCTACTAATGAAATTATCTCTTTTTATTTTTTATAGAAACTGGTGGATTTTATTCATTAAAAAGGTGTGGTTGAAGTCATTGAGAACAAAAGAGTTTCGATACATAGCCAAAAATCCAGTTCAACTCGAGCTTCATCCCACCATAGATCTGACCTTCTATAGTTTCTTATCCATAATATAATACTACTTCTATGTTGAACAATATAAACCTGGTAAAATATATCGTTAATACATATATTTAAACAAAACATACCCAAATAATTGCATTAGGTTTCTTCTTCATTTCCACGTTGAGCGAGGTTCGTTCCAATTTGATCTTAGTCCTCCAGATTCACCATGGGAACATTAAGGTCCATAATTGGCCCTTCTTGTGATGTTGTCTCTCCTCCCATGCCTGCACCTGAAAGAGAATTCCTTGGATTCACTTCTCATTGAGCCAACTAAAGTTGTAATGTTTCATTTTGGCTTCTCAGAGCATCAACCTCATCCTGAAGTTGCCCTATCAGAATCATGTGTTGAACCAGAGTCGTAATGAAAATGAAACCATTGAACTCAAGGTGCAAACCCGTAGGAAGTCTCTGGCATTCTTCATATTTATTCTCCTCCATATCTTTTGTCGGCTGGAGTTCTTGATCCCTAGCTTCCATAATATTCCAATTGCCCAGAAAAACGAGCAGATTAGCTTGCAGGGTGTTGTAGTATAACAAAACAATCATCCCAATTCCTACTAAAGACTAAACCAGATTGCTTTTCTTATAATTGGCACTATAGAAGACGACGAAAGTATCAAATTCAAATACCAACACTGTGACTTAGTAACCTCTCACTGAATCCACAGAGCCTTTTCGTGAAAACTGTAATAAGAGAGAGGGAAGGCGTTCCCAATTAATGACCCATTCTCCCACCAATTTATCACGCAAAATAACAACCTTCAAGACATCCATATCTGCATTGATTATCAAGCAATCGCTCAAACACTTAGTAATTAGAGTGCAAATTACTAGAGTTACCTTGAGCAGACAGATTCCCATGAGCAAGCCTTTCAAACCCATTTGAATGTTGATGCCACTGTCCAAAATAACCTACCACATTGGTACTTTTTCCTCAGGTCCATCTCTTACAATTATGCCAACACAATCCACTAGAAGGTGATCCATCGAATTGGTAACAGACAAGTACCCTTCCAGTACTTTCTTCATTGTGTGAGATTTCCATCCACCAACCATATTGATTATCCCTCCTCCCAGTGTGATGTCCTCCCATCTCTTTAAATTTGTGACAAGACTTTGGCTTGCCGCGTGCACAATGCATCCACGTTGAGTAAAGAGACCCACTACATGGACTATAGCTATGCTCCTTAACCTCCAATAGATAAAGTCATGAGGGGGGAGCCAAGCGCTCTACTCCATCTAGTCTCAAACGACCAAGAGATTTTCTTATGGCTTTATTGGCCATTTCATCTGCCTCTGAATTATTATGATGATAGACATGAAAGGATTGGACGGAAAGGTTCTGCAAAGAAATTCTAATATGGTCAACCAAAATCTTTAAGCTTAGATCATTTGGATTGGAACCAAAGACAAGATATCTAATTGTATTTTGGAATTGTCAACAATATTCATATTAGATATTTGTCGTTGTTTTTTCCAACTGAATCCCCTGATATACAACATAGGTTTCAACCTTATTGTTTGTGGTGACACCAATATTCCAATAGAAATTAAATTCTCGTTTTCCTCCAGAGACAAAGATCACCCCCTTCCTCCCTTGATGAAATTATCTCTTTCAAAATTGTAATTTTCCACATAAATTTAGAAATTTGACAATCATACCTTGACTTAAATTATAAAAATAAAGATGCAAACAAATTGAGCTAAAAGACTATGAATTGAGAAAAAGACCAATATTACTTTAGAGCCATAGTCCATCAATTATCTCTTTCAAAATTGTAATTTTCCATATAAATTTAGAAATTTGACAATCATACTTGGACTTAATTATGAAAATAAAGATGCAAACAAATTGAGCTAAACAACTATGAATTGAGAAAAAAACCAATATTACTTTAGAACCATAGTCTATGTTTCTATAGTCAATATCCATTCTTTTTTTATTATACTTAAATTATAAAAATAAAGATGCAAACAAATTGAGCTAAAAGACTATGAAGGGAGAAAAAGACCAATATTACTTTAGAACCATAGTCAATGTTTCTATAATCAATATCCATTCTTTTTTTATTATTAAAAATAAAGATAAACAAACATATAAACCAAATGCTTACCTCCAACCATTTTTACCAATTAATAATTAATAATACGCCATAAAAAGTAGCCATAGTTTAAATTTAATTTATTGTTTGTCCTAAACACTAGCCCTAACAAAAATCATACACAACGTTGCATAATCTTTTTACTCGCACCGAAAAAAACCATTTTTCTATGCGAATATTAATTTGAATGTGACGAAAATTCAACTATTATAATTAAATTGTATTTAGAATAATTTCTTTTAAATCGATCCAAGCCTTTGTAAAATTTAAAAAGAAATAAATTCATTAAAACTTTGACTATAATATTTTATCTTTTCTAATAATAAAACAAATACTTTGAATTCCTCGTGGATGGATACTAGTAACTTGTCTCTATCTAATAGCGACAACAGCTAACGCCGACTAAATTGGACCGCAAATTAGTAAGTTTGTGTGTAAATAATGCCAACTAACAGTAACATTAAATGCTGGCAACGGAAAATTTCGACATAAGTGGCCCCCTACAAGGTATAAAAAAATCATCTAACAAAATGACAAAAACGGTCATTCATAAGCGTTGGAGCTTTCAGAATCAATCCACAGTTCTATCATGAAAAGAATAGAAAATTTAAAATCCCAAATTTTTACTAAATTTTTTAAGGTTGCCTTCAAATCTGATTAGTCGAGCCGTGATACAGAGTTTTTGTTGAGTTTAATGGAATCGGAAATGATTACGTCAAATCTACAAAATTTCATTGAGGTCTGTGATGAATTTAGATTTAATTTCAGCGTTCCGAGACTAATGGCTGTACACTGTACGAATACCTTGCCAATCCAGTTTCGGCCAGCTGTAAGTTTGTGATGCAAGGAGATATATGCAAACAGTAAGAATCTGGAAAGAAAAAACGGCAGAGATCTGCTTGAATTTCCAGCATCCTGAACGATAATGTCCGGCGAGGAGGACAGATTTTCCTGAAATAGAAATAGAAACGGGGGAGAAGAAAACGCAGGCAAAATTTCTTTTCAAAATTTAAAACCCTTAATCCAGAGAAGGATTCGGTTTACAGATTTCTAACAATAAATTTATATTACATCCTAAAACGCCTTCAAAAATTAATTAATATCTCGTATTTACAAACAAGTCTGGGACCTCTGAACTTTTTTCTTTAAGCTTTGGCCAAATACTCTGCGATCAGGCCAATTTTAGCGGCCAGCTGAGGCGGGATCTTCCTTTGCTTTGAATCGAAATCCAGCGATTCGAACACTTCTTTGGCACTCCAGCCGGCCTTTCTGAGAGAAACGGAGAGCAAATCGACATGAAATGCCAAGCTTTCCACGAGATTCTGACCTTCCGAGCCTTTCTGAAAACAAGAAGCGGGGGGGTTTATCATATCAGAGATATCATCTTCTTTCCATCCTCCATTCCTTAGTCTGGAGCCGATGTCTCCTAAATAACCTGCCAGCCATTTCCTGCTGAAGCAATTCCGGGCCTCCGCGATAGCCATCTCATCAAAGCTTGGCTGTTTCTTGGCCGAATTTGCGAGGTCGACATCGACTTTAACAGAGGAGAAAAGCCCTTCAGGAGGTGCAATGTTCATCACCTGTTTCTTCTCTACGAGGTCACTCCAGAAATCGATTTTCCGGGCGGCCTTGGCAACCCAGGCCGGGGCTTGAATCGTGAACCTGTTGAGCACATTTGTTGCGAGCGGTTTCTCGTGGAAGTACCTGTATCTTGATATAATAGCCTGCCCATTCCTGGGCGAATTGCCTGCGCTTCTTACCAGAGGCTCAGGGCGTTCAATAACCCTATTCTCGCTCACTGATTTCCTGCCCGGAATCTCCTTTTTCTTCGTACTAATTTTGGGCAAAGAACTCTTCCCCCACTTTTCAGGATTCTTCTTGAATTCCTCCCATTTTTTCTCCATTCCGCTGTCCGAAATCGCGATTTTCTTCTTCCTATCGACTTCCCTGATCAATTCGCTGACACTCGCAATTCCCTCCGATTCGATCTCCTGATCCGGCGGAGGCTTGAAGTTATGCGGCACAAAGGCTTCCCGCTCGAAGAAGTCCGCGACATCGTAGCCGCAATAATAAATATCTTTCTGGTAAATAAAGAAGACGGGGTTCCCGGCCAGATTAGGAGAACAGGGAATGTAGCAATGGCTGTAAATCGGCACCATAATTGGAGCCTTAGAGAAAAAGGTCCTCGCCACTCGCAAAGCCTCATCGCTGCTGTAAGGCTGCGAACCCCATTCCTTCCACCAGAATCTCCCCTTGGAAACCTCGTAGGAGAGCCCTGCCATGGGGAGATCCATCATCATTCTCAGCTGCTGCGTGGCTCCCGATCTCCAGTTTGGGAACCCGACTCCCACCGGGAGCCCCTCCTGGAGAATCGATCTCAAATCCGGCGGAAATGCAAAGCCGAAAGTGGCCTCGATCCTTTCGAATTCTTCATCCGTGAGGCCCCGTGCGATTGGAACCTGGCACCTGCGGAGATGATCGATTACGTTCTTGGCATATGCCGCGAAGGAGAAGCAAACTCTGCTGGCGCTGTTAACAGAAGATCGCCTGTGATTGTCGGCATCGCCCATCGCTCAAAATCCCTGCGATCTTGACGAAAAAACCAAACCCTCTGAACGCCCCTTCTTGTTCTCAGTACTACGAATATATTTCTGAATTTTTCTCTATTTTCGAAATAGAGAAACAGCCATTGTTGATTGCCTCTGCACTGCGAGAGATCGAGGCAGGTACAGCAGAGAGCTCCGGCCTCTAACGGTCAGCGAACTGCCCAATATCTTCTCAATTTCCTGAGTAATCGCCAGATTTTTGAATGCAACCTGCCAGCCTTTCACTGCACAGAGTTCTTGTCAGTTGGTTTGTCTGAGCAATTGCTCCCCAAATAGCTTTATTTTAAAGCCTTATTCGCCATCGCAGCAGTCAACCTGAAGCTCCATCATCTCGCATTGAACTTTCACACCCGACTTGCGTGTGTTTCGAGCAGTGAGCGAATAACAGGGGCTGACTGTGTTGACCGCCACTTGTATTACGGTTTCGCGTTGCTGTCGCTCCGGCTATGTTAGCGTAGATTTATTTAACGCCCGATTTAGGCATAACTGACGTGTATAAATAAATAATAATTTTTTATTTAAAATATTATAATATTTAATATATTATATTTAAATAATTAATAATTAAAATGTGAGTAAAGAATTTAATTTTCATGGAGTAATATTTGGGTTTATGATATATGTATAAAGTGAAAGTTAAATGTTATTAGAAAGTATATAGATTTATTGGAAATAATTTAATTATAAGAGATATTTATTTTTAACATGTTATTTATTAGTAAAGTTTATTTATATTAGAATAAAACTTGATATTATTTTTGAGTGGATAAAAATTGGTAGGAGTGAAAGTTTTACCTTAATAAAAATTATTTAAAAATAAAAATTATTTCAAATAATTTTTTTTAAATAATAAAAATGAATTAACCCGCATTCATTAATAATAACCACTAATGGTTATATTCACAATTGATTTATAGATTTTAAAATCTATATATAATTAGAAACAATTGTTTTTTAAGCTTCTCACTTCTTTCAAAGTAAAAGTAATAATTGTTGTTTGATATAATCGGAATGGACGTTGTCAAAGGCCACTCAACTACAATGATATGCTTTTCACATTGATAGGGTCATTCACCGTAACTTAGGGGTCAGTCATAGTGAGTCACTTACACATTTTTATTAGGGAACAACAAAATTAATATTATAGTGTTTAATTGATAATGTTAAAAGTATTAAGTGTTTTCAGTTAAATTAATAATAATAATCTATTTTTAAGGTTATGGCCAAGCCACCACACTAAATTGGTGTATGAGATCCTTTTGTTTGTGGGACAAGGGATCCCTCTCCGTCCAACGATTTTATTGGTAAAGTCTACTAAGGTATACATACCCTACCCCCTCTGGATTTGAACTTGTGACCTCTTAAGAGGAAATACACAAAGTTTGCTTTACACTTGTCAAGATTTGAAATGGATTGTTTACATGGTAGTGTCTTTTAGTTATCATTAAATCACACTATAATGATATTATTAATATTACTATGTTCAATGACTTTAATATTGGCAACTTAGTGGTGTCACAAAGGATTTGGGAAGCATTGAAAAGAGGCACTACCATGTTCTTTGGGAAATAGGGGTTATAGAAGAGGATTTGGGGTTGGCAACTTAGTGGTGTCACAAAGGATTTGGGAAGCATTGAAAAGAGGCACTACCATGTTCTCTGGGAAATAGGGGTTATAGAAGAGGATTTGATATTGTTTGTACTTTAATTTGGGTCATAAATATGTTGTGATTCACTATATTTCATGAAGGCAAATATCTTCTTGAGAAATCAACTTGGAAATAAATCTTTTGTTGGAGAGATCTTTGGAACGAGGACATCGTGACATGGAAAATGTGCTTAATCTCTCATGTGAATTTGGATCATGATGCTCTCAGTGCCCAACGATTTTGGGGATTCAATGGTTGAACTTGATTAAGTAATATTTTAAGTTCTATGTTCACACTCCAAGGCCTATTTTGTGGGATTGGTTGTGGTGGAATGGTAAACTTGTTTAGGTTTGCAAGCTCGTAGGATTATCCTAGTTTGTGTTTACATTACAAACCCTTCAAGGCATAATGAACATGGGATGGAGTATCTCACATGTAGAAGCAGAGTGAGTGAATATGTATAGACAATAATGTGTTTTACTAATTGACATACTAGGGGTTGTCATCCAAAGAGCATTGAGATTGAACCATTTTTCCTCATATTGTGGGGTGGCAAAAACTATTCCATACATTATTTGGGAGTATCAAGAATGCTTGTCAGTGTTGAGACTTTGAATGTGATGCTCAACATCATCCAATTTACAATGATATTTTTTGGAACATTGTTTTGCTCTGTGATGTTGACTCCATTGTCACTTTCCATTTTCTAGGTGTTTGGCAATTTCTTCAAGTTGTTACTTTGTTTGTTTTGTGGAAGCTTCATTACGGTGTCATTTTCTATGATATTGTATTCTCTCTCTAGTGCTTTGGTTAAGGACCCATATCCACAAGTAGTTGGTATTGAATTTGACCCCACCCCTGCGGTCCCTGTGCATTGTTACAACTCCATGGGCTAAATTTATACTAATGACATGGGTGACAAATGCCTAAATTTTTTTGTAAGGCTCCATATTTATCTTTTAACTTGAAAAGCCTCAATGAATCATACTAATTATTAAAATGCCAACTGTAAATGTTTGGCAATAATTTTGTAATTTCCTTCAAATTTTTAAGCAATTCATATAATTTCTAGAAACTATTAATGATTTTGCAAGTGAAATAATTTTATCTTATAGAAATTTGGGCGAATCCTTTTTTAGAACAAAAAAAGAAGGAAAATTAACAAAATTGCAAATTTTGCCTCTCAATTTGTACCCATAGCCATTGGTAATTGGTCTTGAGTTCCATCCTCCCATAATGCCCATGCATCGCTATAATTCCACATACAATGACATGGGTTGAATTTCTAGCCAATGATATGGGGACCTATTTGAATGTCTCATTTTGACAATTTGGTTAAGGCTCACATCCACGGATAATTGAGTGTAGTCCCCTTGGAGTGGCTATGCATCGCTACAACTCCATATACATCACCATGGGTTAAATTTATAACTAATGACATGGGGATTGTGGAGATTGTGTTGAATGCCTCACCTTGGCATTTTGCTTAAAGACCCATATCCATTGGTAGTGAGTCTTGAGTTCGATTCCTCGAGAATACTCTTGTGCATTACTACAATAATATAGGTTGAATTTTTACCCAATGACATGGAGCCTTCACTAAACAGTTTTGGCTCAGCTCAATTTAAGATGATCCAAATTGATCTAAATTATATAAAAAAAAATGAGTAGATTAAGATAAAGCTTTTCCTCGACGAATAAAAAACAAAAGTGATTAACTTACTCCTCCACCAATAATTAGTTGGATTTTCTCTTTTTTCTTAAAAAAAAAAAATTCCTTAGACTAGAGTTAGTTAACAGTTAAAAACACTCTCCCACTGAGCACTGCAAAAAAGCTGTTCATGTACCTAAATGCTTTTCTTTTGTCCTTTAGAGAAACCCATGTCCTTCGATCCCTCCATATCTCTGTACCATATATTTTTTTCTTGATAAAAACACCCCAATTTTCAAAACAACATTAATAAGAATTTGATGAAGGGCGTCACTGAATGTGGTGGCAGCCTCAAGACCACTAAATTTAGAGGAAGAAACGGCCCACCGTCCTTGCAGGTATCATGGGCCATAGCCCAATCAATTCCCCATTCATGACAAAATCGATCAAAGTCCTCCAAAGTTGGAGACATGATTAATAAAGGCCACCACAAAATAATTTTCAATATCACCATGATCGTCAAACCGGCCCCACCTCGGGTTTGCTTAAAACCCCGTTTTCACCGCTGATTTGATCCGTTACCTGCCCAGTATCCGCCATTGACAATTTTGCCATTCCCGATGGCAGGTAGTCAAAGTCCTCCATTATGCATTAAGATTCCCCAGTCGGTACGCCAGTACTTGCTGGCCGGGAGGAGGGATGAAATTTGATGGTTAAATTCGTTTTCAAATACAGTTCCAAAAAAATCCGACACAGTAACACTCACAGCGTATTTAGATTCACTGTATCCCCGAATTTCAAAGAAGCATTGAATTCGGGAAGGTAGTGGAAGGTTCGGGGTTCGAATCTCGGGCAATTACAGGGTGAAATCAAAATAAATGCGTTGTTCGCTTGCTTTGAATGCTGACAGGTCACGAGTTCGAACTTGGTACGTACGCGTACCCTTCTATTTACGTATATATTTAAATACCCACTTTAACATTAAATGCCGTCCATGTTCCTACGTCGTTAACGTTTTCTTCCGTCGCCGACGCCAGCTCATCCACCACCCAAAGCAACCAAGCATTTCCTGTCATGACCAAGCTTTAAATAATATTTCACCAAACATTTTTATAATTTAAATTACTTGGCATTCAAAAAGCACCAACCCCCTAGTCAACAAGACCCAGCCCCAACCCTACCCCTTCCCACATGAGACGAAAATGCCTATTTTAGACATTATATAATAAAATAATTATGGCACCTCAGCTTTAGTTTCAAATCATGGGTAGACAAGTAAAGTCACCATGCTCGTCCTTGTCTCGTTGTGTACAAACCGCCCTCTATATTAAATTAAGAGCCCATAAAACTAAAGTTACATCACACCTTTCTCGTGATACACTCTTAACCAAATTTCATGGGTATAATAATGGTAAAGTCAAAAAAACTATTTTGCATTGAAATAAAAAAAACATGAAATATATCACAAACTACCATGAGAGTTGGCCCCACTCCCTCAACGTACAATCAACCCCTTATTACATGAAGACAACCACAGACATTATTGGTTGGCCTTAGGAAATTAAGTAGGAAAACACCACTTCATCAAACCTTAGTGGAGTCAAGGACTAGACCCACCCATCACACCCACTACCTTACCAACTAAATACATGTTGCTCATTATGTGAGAACCAACATTCGCTCATGTTATTATATGGATGTGAGATTTTGTGTCCTGGATTTTGAAAAATGGATGTGAGATTTCATGTACTGAATTTTGGAAAATGGAATTTTTATTTTTATATTGTCTAATGTTAATTTTAAATGATTAGTTTCTTATGTGTTACTTTATATTATTGTTTTCTTGTAACAATTTGATTACTTAGTTGATTTTAGTTTTGGTAAGCAAAGCTATCATTTTCCTTACACTTCACTATTGTGGTTAGGTGTAATCAACATTATTCTTAGTATGCAAAAGTTTGTTATGACTATGCATCAATCTTTTCTATCTAATCATCTCTATTCTTGATCCCAAGACATTTGATTTTAGTTTTGGTAAGCAAAGATATCATTTTCCTTACACTTCACTATTGTGGTTAGGTGTAATCGACATTGTTCTTAGTATGTGAAGGTTTGTTATGACTATGCATCAATATTTTAAATCTTTTACTATCTAAGCATCTCTATTTTTGATCCCAAGACATTGAGTTTTTAAAAGAGATACCCATAGAGCATTTATGGAGGAGGTTTATAGAACATATCTTACGTATACTTGACTTTCAATAATTCTTCTAAATTTTATTGTTACTATTGTACTTATATCTCTAAATTAAGGATGATTAAATCATCACATCGAGTTATCTTTAGGGCCAACTCTCTCATAGCCTTCGCTTTTGATGCTGGAGCATCTTTGAAATAACATTTGACAAGTGTGGCATGGACACCAAATCGTAACTAGATCTACTTCCCCTGCTACTAGTTCTTGAACCATAAGGAATGTGTCGCCCCTATGATTGGTTCCCTTCAATGGGATAAACTCATAGCACTATTGGTTATCAACCTGGAAAGGATATTAGGTCGGATGGTTACTCTCTATCTTTATCTGTTACTCGGGTGTAGCTAGTGATGTTTTCAATGCCTCTGCCTTTTGTGACCACGTTGGTGAAACTTCAATAACACATGAGCACGACACAAGTAAGTGCAACATAGGTGAGTGCGACACAAAGGAGTGAGACAAAAGATTAAGCATGGTCATCACAAGGAGAAAATGAAAAGCATTTTTTGGGTGCATATGAAGGAAGTGAACAATCATATGAGAAAAAAAGCACAATAGATGTCAATGTCATCATGATAGCATAGGAACAATACAAGAAGTGTGCATAGCGAGCATGCATAAAAATGGAAGGCACATCAAAGGAGAACGCATAATGGGAATTAGGCACACCAAGTGTTGTTCAGGTGTATGACAAAAAGTGTGCATGGTGAGCATGATGAGCACACATGACAATCGACATGCCAAAATAAGATAAAGAGTCACAATGGAAGCTAAGATAACATGCGTAGGTCTAAAAGATCAAGAGAAGTTGAAAGATCACAATGGATGTTGAAACGACAAAAATGAAGCTAAAGAGTTCCAAAGGAAGCTAAAGAGTTCCAAAGGAAGCTAAAGAGCCAGATCATACATGAAGAGATGTGGGATGAAAATGGAGCATTTGAAGAAGATATAAAGTTAATAAATGAAGGAATGAGTAAGGTTGTTGCCACTTAAGTTGACTCGACGAGTCCATATCTATCCTTGAGAGAGAGGATAGAGTCATAAAGAATTTGAGCATTAAGGTAGAGAACAACATTAAGGTGCAAAAAGTAATATAAACATGTACATTGAATTTTGTAATTGAGAATTAGTAGACTTATTCCCTCGTGACTGTGAATTTGATCCTAAACATTGTCTTTGTGATTATTGATCATTTAATCCTATAAATTATATCTATATTTGTATCCTTATTATTACATATTATCGTGCTCAGTCTACAAAGTCCAAGGATTTGACGAATCGATCCCATTGCGACCTCGGTTGTACAAACTTTCATCCTGGATAGTTCAAGGTTCATTATCATGAGCTAAGGATGAAGATTGGCCATCACATGCTTTGTCATCAACTTATATATTATCTATGTAATAGGGAGTCCAAATCAAAAGAACACTTCATTTTCTTTTGTTTGGTTTATTATGAGATCCATGGTAAATACTATTACCTATTTAAAGACCATCATATTTTGAAATCTTAAATTCTTTATAAAGATCAAAGGTGTATTACCATTTCATTTAAGGGCTTACTTAGCTCTAGAGGAAGTTGTTACATACTCCTAGATCCAACTCTATATGAGACCTCTTCTCTTACTACCCCGTTATTTAGGTTCGTAAAAATATATGCACACATCATGTCAATTTTCAAACGAGCACTCAACATCATATTTATTTTGCAGCCTGGATCATCATATTTATTTTGCAGTCTGGATCTTAGGTTCTACTTAGAGTACAAGTTCATTGTGATGTACTAGTCACTTTTTCTTCTCCTCCAATATTAAGAGAGATAACTCTTCCCATCTTTTCACATATTAAGAGAGATAACTCTTTTCATCTTTTCACATATGAACCTAACCAAGTTTAATCTTATATCTTTGTATCTCTTTGTTCTCTATCTTTCTCCAACTCCTTTTCAATTCAAGAATTAATAAACTTATTTTAAACACTCTCTTTTTCTTTTTCTTTTTCTTTTACATGTCTTTCTTATCAAATCCTCAAAATCAAATTTCAAACACTAATTAACATTAATATTAAATTAAATTAAACTAAAAACACATTAAAAAATAAAAATAATAAAACTTGTTAACCACTTCAATGAGCCAAGTTATTCATGGAAGACATAGATATATGTACTTGTTTGTTGTTTATAATCTTTACCTGAGAGTATTTTACCCTTTTGGACTACCTCTTTGCCCAAGGCCTAAGAATCTTAGCTTGGTCACTAGTTTAGTTTAAGAACCTTTTTTCTACTCAATGGTTAGTTACCTAAATTATGTATTGTTCATATATACTCAAAAGTTAGTTACCTCAATTATGCTATAATTATGTGATGTTCCTCTATGATGCTCTCTTGTTTAGAAAGTTGTGTATTTTATACGAAATGTATGACATATTGTAATTATAACATAACAATGTACCCATCACCTCAATTATGCTATAATTATGTGATGTTCCTCTATGATGCACTCTTGTTTAGAAAGTTGTGTATTTTATACGAAATGTATGACATATTGTAATTATAACATAACAATGTACCCATCACCTCAATTATGCTGTAATTATGTGATGTTCCTCTATGATGCACTCTTGTTTAGAAAGTTGTGTATTTTATACCAAATGTATGACATATTGTAATTATAACATAACAGTGTTCCCATCATAGACTCACTTTTAAGGTATCATTTAGAGAATGGAGGGAACTACATGTTACCTTTTTAAAGTCCTTTACCAACAAGTTTTCTTTTCGCTAAGTGCCTTATTTTATAATGTTTATGAAGTCATAACTCTCATATATAAAGAAGTGATTGAAGTATTATTATAATTCTTGTTTACATAAACATAATTATATTTTGATAATTAATTATTACATTGTGTTCCCTATTGACTTGTAATATAAGCATTAATCCAAGATTAGTATGATATATGTAGGTGTGTATCACTATCAAATAATATAGATTAAGAGGCTCCATCCACACAAATAATGATTGAGGTATTATTATAATTTTGATTTATTTTAAATATAATTATGTTTTAACAATTAATTATTATATTTAGTGTCTTATTAACTTGTAATATAAGTATTAATAATAATAATAATCATAATAATCTATTTTTAAGGTCATGGTTAAGTCAGACATTAAATGGGTGTATGAGACTCTCTCCGCCCAACGATTTTATTGGTAAATTCTACGGAAATATACATACCTTACCCCCCTATGGATTTGAACATGTGACCTCTTAGGAGGAAACACATGTTCTTAACCATTAATATGAGAGAATATGAAATTTTTTGAATTAAGACACTACATCCAAAGAAAATACGATGATATTTAAAAACTTTGTTGTTCAATATCAAGGTTATGTTCGAATTATAACTCTTAAAGAAAGGTTGAACTACCACTAACTTATTAACATTTTTCTCTTAGTACTAACTTATTAACATTTGGTTCATAAGTTTGTTCATTAATGAAATGTAATTTTTTGCTTTGCTTTTTTATGCTTTTTCTTTTTTTTAATATCAAAGAATGTATATGTAAAAGTTTTTGTTTGATCGTTGAGAAGATATGAAGATCAAATTTTCATTAATATTGTATAAATATTTGTTTTAATATGGCAATAGATTTAAACCTAAGAACCTCAACAACATCCTTGGAGATTGACGCCATTAAGGAAGTTGTTGAGGCTTCCATCACCGAATCTTTCTTAAAGAAGCCATAGTTGTGGTGGCCCTAGGTGGGATCTGGAACAAGATATGGCTCTTAGAGCATTAGGCATCCCCATACCTTTATAATCAACAAGGAGGGGGTAACACTCATAATCACACTCCATTTTCCTTGATTTCGAGACCCGATGGACTGTTGTTAAATGAAGACATTACTTTACAAGTGTAATGAACTTTGGCCCTCAATAGATGCAATCATGGAGTGATCCGGATTTATGAGCGGAACGGAATGAGTAACATAATGAATACAATAACACAAAAGATATGGATAAAAACAACATATATCCAGTAAACAATAACTTCTATTGAATAAATAAAATAGGTTGAAACTGTAAAACTACAGAACTAAAAACAACTTGCTTGAATGGTGGTAGCTATCTCTGAGAATAGATGTGGCTGCTATGCGCATCTGTCTGAACAAAATCATTACAATGAGGATCCAAGGGCCTTTTTAACATTACTCATGAATGCCAAAACCCTATACATCCAAAAACCTAACCCTAGGAGGTGAAATGCCAAAAGTGATGTGGCCCCCTATGGGTAAGTTGGTACCTCAACTTCACGAGGTCGTAACTTTTTCACACGACCTCTGTTTTAGGTGTGTGATAGCTCGTTGGAAAGGCCTTTTCGAGAGCTATACATTATGCTATCAAACTTTGACTCCATCTACAATTTGACTATGGCAAGCCAAAAAATCATTGTTTAGGGGCCCAAAGCGACCCTGGAAGTACATGAAGATGTGATGACATGAAAACTTCCAAAATAAGACAATTGGATTAAATGGGAGGCCACTAGTATCCACCTGGAATATGTGTAGGGCTTCATCCAACCCTAAAAGTGTAGAACCCACAATTACAAAGAAATACAAAAGAACGTGCTAAACTAAAAACTGTCCAGAGGAGCCAGTTGGAATAGGTGGGTGGCCACCAATATCCACCTGGATCAGTCCTTACCCCTTAGGAAGCAATGATCTCCATTGCGTTGAGTTCCCTCATCAGGTGAGGAAACTTCTGTTGAATTTGGCCCCAGGTGAGCCACTTTCCTTGGTGTAGGAGCTTCCCTGCCTTGACAACCTGATAAATTTGGATCCTCTGATGGCAAGTGCCCTTAACATGTGTGTCCACTATCTGATCAATGGATGCTTGTTCCATGCAATCAGGGATGAGATCTATTGGTTTCAGTTGTTCTGGGATCTCTGAGGTGTCCAATAATGGTGGAAAATATGGCCGAAGGAGGTCCACATTGAACACTGGGTGAAAGCCAAGGAAGGGTGGAGTGTTGAGCTCAAAAGAATTGCTACCCATAGCCTTGGTGATAGTGTAAGGCCCATAATGAAGTGGGTGGAGCTTCCAATGGGGCCTTGCAAGGTGCTCTTTCTGCAAATGTAACCAGACCTTGTATCCCACCTGAGACTAGTGTGGTACCCAGTGTTGATCATGGAATTGCTTGTACTTAGAATTGGATTTCTACAAAATCTCATGGACCTGTTGGTGGATGTGCTGAATCTGCTCAATGAACCTGGTGGATTTTTTGGCCTCAAACGGAACATGGGAAGATTATGCCTGTGTGGTTGCAAGAGGTAGTGCAACATCAATGGGACCGAAGGGTTGGAATCCTAGCCCCACTTGAAATGGGCTATGGCCAGTGGAGCTATGGAGAAACCTGTTGTAGCTATGTTGAACATAGGGAAGACTCTCATCCCATGTGTGTGGATGCTTAGAGTTGTACATGCGTAATATGTGAACAATCATCTGATTGATGACCTCTGTCTGGCCATTGGTTTGGGGGTGGAAAGCAGTGGATTTATTGAGCTTGGTGTCCAACGGTGACCAGAGACTCGACCAAAATGTGCTGAGGAACCTGCTGTCCCAATCGAAGATGATGGTCTGTGGTATCCCAAATGAACCCACACTCGTTCGAGGAAGAGCTTGATAGTATTTTCCATTGTGATGCTCTTCTTAGAGGCTGTGAGAATGTCCATCTTCGAAAACCGAGAAACTACCAAAAATACAAAATCATTGTCTTTCTTGGTGGAAGGAAGGCCAGACATGTAATCCATCCAGATGGATTCCCAAGGCCTCTCGGGAGTAGGAAGAGGGGTGTATAATCCTTGCTTCTTGATGGCTAGCTTGGAAATGGCACATGTAGTGCAAGATCTGATATACTTGTTGATGTCATGTTGAAGTTTTGGCCAATAAAATGTTTTTGTAGAATGACCACAGTTTTCTCCATGCCAAAATGTCCTGCCATTCAACTATAGTGAGCCTCCTAAATCAACTTTGCACGCTCTCTTGCAGGAACATAGAGATGGCCCAAATGGCATAACAGTTTGTCATGAATGTGAAAATTGGTGACATTCACGCATGTACCCAAGAGATGATAGGTGGTGGTGAAGTCTGGATCTTTCTGATAAAGTTGGGGCTGCTCATATGTCTCATGCCCACAAGAATGGAGCATGGTGGTGAGTGCAGCCATGGAAGGTTGATTGATGCAGTCAACGCCACTATTTTTTCTCCCTGTCTTATACTTGATGTTGATATGGAACTGTTGTAGGTAGGTGGACCACTTTTGATGACAATCGTTCTGCAACTTCCCCTGTGTCTGTATGAAATGTAGAGGCTTGTGATCAAGGTGGATGATGGTCTCCTTTCCCATAATGTAATGTTTCCATTGACGACAAACTTGTATAATGAAATACATTTCCTTGTCATAGGTGGGGTATTTCCGAACAGTATCTGAGAGTGTCTCACTATGGTATGCTACCAGATGACCATGTTGAGTGAGAATGATGCCTACAACATAGTCAGATGTACCAGCCTCAATCTCAAACGGTTGTTGCAGATCGAGTAAGGAGAGTATTGGAGTTGAGCACATGCGATGCTTAAAATTATCAAATGCTCGTTGTTGTTCCTTCCCCCCTGCGAAATTTTCCCTGTCACCTCCCTTGGTCACTTGGCTGAGGGCCCATGCAATATGGGAGAATCCCAACATGAACCATCGGTATAAGTTGGCAAGTTCCAAGAAGCTTCGAAGCTCGGTTATTGTGGTCGGGTCTGGCCAGTCACAAATGACTTGGATCTTAGCTGGATCAACATGTATCCCATTCTCATCAACAATGTAGCCCAAGTATTGGACCCCGTTCCTGCCAAAGGATTATTTTTCCAAGTTAGCATATAGCTTGTTCTGTCGTAGAGTGCTCAAAACTTATTGACTATGCTGCATGTGCTCCTCCCAAGTTTTATTGAAGATGAGGATGTCATCCAAATATCCCACCACAAAAGAGTTGGTGAAGGGTCTCAATACATCATTCATCAACCTAATGAAAGTGGTTGGTGCATTTGTTAAGCCAAATGGCATGACCAACCATTCGAAGAGACCTTCTTTATATTTGAAAGTTGTCTTCCATACATCAGGTGGTTCGATGGGAACCTGGTGGTAGCCAGAATTTAGGTCAATATTGCTGAAGAAAATTCCCCCATTGAGTTGGTCAAGGAGGTCATCAATTCTGGGAATTGGGTACCGGTTCCTGATTGTGATTTTATTTAATGCTTTATAATCAATGCAGAGCCGTCGGGTTCCGTCTTTCTTCTGCACTAACAAAATTGGGCTTCCGCAAGGGGAGGAGATGGGTCTAATGTGCCCCTTTTGAAGAAACTCTTGGATCTGACACTTGAATTCGTCATTTCCCATCAGGGAGCAACGATAGACTGGTCTATTAGGCAGAGGTGCACCAGGGGTTAGATAAATTGAATGCTTGACTTGGTAGTGCGTCAGTACCTCGGTGGGTGAGGAGAAGATGTCTCTGTACTCTTCCAAGATCCCATCCACTTGCTTCTGCTGCAAAGAGAGGCTCTATGTAGAGGCCACAGATGTGGCGACGACCTTCT
>JZKD02S1653879.1:95159-120262 GCA_000966675.3 Picea glauca | reverse complement strand
GATGGATTCTGGAGGACTGTTGGACTTGCTGTGAGCACAGAGTTTCTGACTGTGGCTTTTGATCAGTTGAGGCACCGAGTTGCTGGAGGTTTTGGGAACGGGGGCCAGGATATCCGTAGATATACTGGAGCTAGGTAGTTTTCCTAGTTGGCATGGAGGATAGTAGTTTTGGGTAGTTATTTTCCTGTTTGTGGCAGGGTTGATCTGTGTAGCAGGTAGAAGGAAGGCATCAACAAGGCACAGAGGCAACAAAAATTAGCATAAGAACCAGGTACTTTGTTAAGTTATGTATTTATTTCTTTCTGCCATGAAATCAATATTTATTGATAAATCTAAGTTACTGAAGTTGTTTTTTATGAAAATCAATATTATGCTAGGAAGTTATTGTTTCAGATTATGAAATAAAATGTTTATGAAACTTAATGATGTTTAGAAATATTTGGCTGTTACAGAAGGAGAACATGAAAAAGGATGCCAAATCTTTGTTCATCCTTCAAACTGAAGTTGACATCACATTTTTTCCTAATATTATAGAATGTAGTAAGTTCCATGATTCTTGGGAAACCTTAGAGAATGCATGAAAGGGATATGTAAAGGTAAAAGTTGTCAAGCTCCAAATGTTGAGAAGAGATTTTGAATCTCTTTCTATGAAAGAAAACGAAAGAGTTGAATATTTTATTACTAGATTTAAAAATATGTGAATGTTATTCATGATCATGGTGAATCTCTTGAATATAGGAGGATTGTTGAAAAAGTTTTGAGAAGTCTTCCTAAAAAAATTGATCCAGTCACTATTGCTATAGAGGAGTCAAGGGATTTATCACAACTAACTCTTGTTGATCTGTTTGGAATCCTTCAAGTACATGGAGACATGTTGAAAAAAAATGAGGAACCTCTAGATCAAGCTTTCCAAAGAAATTTCAAGGTTGATGACAAGAAAAAACAATCTTCTACTACCATGATTGATACTTCTACTTTTTCTTCATCGTCAAATAAAGGAGGTAGGTTGTGGAAGAGCCCAAGGAAGAGGATTTCGTGGTAGAGGAAGAAGAAACAACCTTGGGAGAGGTAACTTTCATTACAACTATTGTAATAAATATGGTCACCTTGAAAGATATAATTTTAAGAAGAAAAGAGACACCTCTCAAGAAATTTTTAGTAAAGATGAAGTTTAGAACTCACAAAATTTGTTTCTCACATGTAACAGTTTTGAGGCCAATGATGATTTTGCATGGTATTTAGATAGTGGCTACTGAAATCACATGACTGGAAATAAAAATCTATTTGTAAAGTTGGATGAAAGTGTGAAGGGAAAAGTAAACTTTGGCAATGATAATGAGGTAGAAGTAAAGGGAAAAGGTACCCTTTCCATAAAAGTAAAAAATGGAAGTATCATGTATATACATGATACTTTGTTTGTTCCAAGTTTAAAGCATAACTTGATTAGAATAGGGAAAATAAATTCTAAAAAAGAATACAAGACTGTTTTTGAAGGAAAGTTGTGTAAGATTTTTAACAACAAAGACCTTGTTGCCAAAGTTCCTATGAAAGATAATAGGATGATTTTGTTAAGTATGGAACCAAAATTATCTTGCTTGAAGGCCTCTTTTGATGAGTCTTGGTTATGGCACAAAATGTTTGGGCACCTTAATTTTGGATCTCTTTCTTTCATGCAAAAGAATAATTTTGTAAAAGGTTTTTCTTCATTCATAGAACCAAATAATAAGATACGTGAAGGTTGTGTAGTAGGAAAGCAACATAGAGACATATTTCCCCAACATCATTTTAGAGAAAGTGAACCTTTGGCCTTAGTACATGCAAACATTTGTGGCCCCATGCATACCTTATCTCTTGGAAAGAATATTTATTTTCTTCTCTTTGTAGATGATTTTTCAAGGACGTCTTGGGTCTATTTCTTAAGTTGGAAGTCTCAAGATTTTAGTTACTTTCAAAAATTTAAAGCACTTGTTGAGAAGCAGTCAGGATACTATTTGAAAGTCTTGAGAACTGATCGAGGTGGAGAATTCACCTCTGATGAATTAAAATAATTTTGAAATTTGCATGGCATCAATAAGGAGTTAACTACTGCATATACTTCTCAACAAAATGGAGTAGCAGAGAGAAAAAACAGAACAATTGTAGAGATGGCTAGATGTATGTTAAAAGAAAATATTTTGTCAAACATGTATTAGGTATATGCAGTCCATACAATTGCATATATCCTCAACAGAAATCCTACAAAGATGGTAAAAAATTCTACTCCTTATGAAGCTTGGTTTTGTAGAAAACCAACTATTTCTCATTTGAAAATTTTTGGGTCTGCATGCTTTGTTCACATTCCTGCACAACAAAGACAAAGATTAGATGGAAAATCAGTGAAATGTATTTTCATTGGATATTCAGAAGAAATCAAGGCTTATAGGTGTTTTGATCCACTTACTAATAAAATTTATGTTAGTAGATATGTGATATTTGATGAAGGGGGATTTTATCACAAGAATGAAGGAGAAGATAAAGAGCTTACCCCACATATTGAAAATTTGATTTTTGATAACAATGATCAATATTTGCAGCCCTCTGTTGTAAGAAATGCAGGCTCACCTTCAAGGAGTTCTCCATCAAATTCATCTTCATCTTCTCCATCAACTGGATCTCAAGTTGATACTGAAACGACAACTCCATCTAGTCCTCCTAGAAAAACAAGAAGTTTGAAAGAGATATATGAGACATCTAGGTATGTTGGTGACAATTTTTCTCTTTTTTCTTCTTCCCATATTGAACCTTTTAATTTCAAATAATCTTCCACTAATGAACCATGAGTGCAAGCCATGGAAGATGAGATGTCATAGATCGAAAAAAATGATACATGGGAGCTTGTTTATCTTCCTTATGGGAAATCCACTATTGGTGTAAAGTGGATTTACAAGATAACATTTAATATGGATGGAAGTATTTCAAAGTATAAGGATATGTGCAAAAACAAGGAATTCACTATGAGAAAACGTTTTCTCTTGTAGCAAGACTTGAAATAGTAAGAACTTTTCTTTCCATTGCATCTCAGTTAAAGTTGACAGTTTATCAGATGGATGTCAAATATGCTTTCTTAAATGGATATTTGAAGGAAGAAGTTTATGTTGAACAACCTCAAGGTTTCATTGTTAAAGGTAAATAATTTAAAAAGGCTCTTTATGGTGTTAAACAAGCCCCTAGAGCTTGGTACTCTAGAATTGATAACTATCTTCATGATCATGGATTTGATAAATGTCCTTTTGAAAGTATCTTGTACAAAAGGGTTGTGGGATCAGATTTCTTCACTATTTTCTTATATGTAGATGACTTAATTTTTATGAGAACCTCTCCCTCACTTGTGAAGGAATTCAAAGAGACAATGAAATCTGAATTTGAGATGTATGATTTAGGAGAAATGCAATATTTTTTGGGTATGAAAATCAAACAAACAACTATAGGTATATCCATTAGTCAATCCAAATATGTTGAAGACTTGTTGAAGAGGTTTAACATGCAAGGTTGTAAACCTGTGAGTACTCCCTTGGTTGTTGGGAGTAAAACGATGAAGGAAGATGAAACTCCACTTTGTAATGCCACTCTTTATAGACCTTTGATTAGGAGTCTTATGTATCTGACGACCACTAGACTAGACATCATGTTTGTTGTAAGTATGGTTGCTTGGTTCATGCATCAACCTCATGAGACTCATTGGCGGACAACCAAAAGAATTCTTAGATATGTAAGTGGTACAAAATATTTTGTATTGTTTTATAGTGCTACTAATGATTCCAATGGTGTAGCATACACAGATGCAGATTGGGAAGGTTACTTAGATGATCGAAAGAGAACTTCTGAATATAATTTTCTCTTTGGAGGAAATATTTTTTCTTAGAGTAACAAAAAACAACCCATTGTTTCTCTATCCACAGCTGAAGCAGAGTATATTGTAGTTTCATCAACATGTACACAAGTCATCTGGATGGAAAGACTATTTGAAGACTTGGGAATGAAATTCAATAAGCCAATCAAATTTTATTGTGACAATCAAAGCACCATCTCCATGAAAAAGAATCTTGTATATCATAGCAGGAGAAAACATATTGTCATTTGACATCACTTCATTAGAGAGCTTGTCCAACAAGAATTTATCTTTTTTTGAATTTTGTAAATCTGAATATCAGCTTGCCGACATTTTTACTAAGGATATTCCAAAGGATCGATTGAAGAAACTCACATCACTATTGGGAATCCAAAAACTTGACATCAAGGGGGAGACTGAAAAACATGATGCTAATTTTTCGGTTTGCATTAACCTCACTATTTCCAGCTGTGAAATTAACTCTGCCACTTGTAAATCAACCGCTACATTGTTTTTCCTTCCTTATCCGTTGTTTTTGGTTTTCAATTTGTTATTTAAATGATAGGTTTATTTTCTGCAAACAAAGCTTTTGAATGTATGTTTTCTTTGAGAAATTCTCTCTGTGTACTATTGTAGAGGCATTTCTTTGGCACCTTTTGGATCAAAGGATGCTCTATTTCCCTTTGTTTATTTACATGTTGTAATAGAGGTACTCTGTATCTCTTTTATTTTCATAAATAAAGCACAAGATAATAGTTTTTAGAAACAGAGCTATTCTACTATTTTCACCTATAGTTCTATTGTTGGTGGTCAAATTTTTGTCAATACTATCATTTTTTGTTTACTCGTTTATTAGGATCTGCATTTTTTAGGTGTGACTCTTTTGTGGGAACATAATTCCTTTTTTCAGATCTTTCAATTCAGTCCCATGCTATGGAATTTGCAGACAAATTCCCTGATGTTATTGATGACAAAAAAGAACTGCAAATATTTTTAGGCTAATTGAATTATGTTTCTACATTCTACAAGCATTATGCTCATGATAGAAAGTTTCTCAATAAAATATTGGGAAATAATCCTTCTCCTTGTACCCATGCCCATACTCAAGTCGCTCAATGAATTAAATCAAAGGTAAAAGATCTCCAGATACTATATCTAATTGATGATGACTTATCCAATTTTATCAAGACTGATTCATGTAAAGAAATATGGGGAGGGGATCTTAAACAATGCATAAAATATTGTAGAAAAGAAGATGAGGAAATAGTTTGGTTTGCATTTGAGCTCTTGAAACTAGAAGAAAGAAAGTACCACACTATTGATAAATAAATCAAGGTCTATTTGAATTGCATTAAAAAAATTGAATTACATCTCATGAACACAAAATTTCTCATTAGAATAGACTCTTAGGATCTAGTGTTTGTACTAAAAAACCCAATGAAAAACTCCATTGTAAAAGAAATTTTTTCTAGGTGGCAAGCATCCTTTAGTTGTTATGATTATAATATCTGAAATATTAAAGGAACCGAGAATTGTGTTGCATATTTTTAACCAAAGAATATTTGAAAAGGAAACAAGGAAGAGATATGAAAAAATCTTCTTAAGAGCAGACATGTATGATGATTATAACATAGTGGAGGTAGAATCAGGAAGAACTTCTAGATGTTCTTGATAGTATGAGTTGGAATCAGTATCAAGCAAATTGGATACCATCTTGGAAACTAAGAAGCACTCAAATCGTAGATACACATCTTCATACATATTCTACACTTATTCGAGTGGTCCCAGAAGTTAGAAGTTAGATTCATCCTGCTCAGTCGATTTTTTAGATTGACTAGTGCTCTACGCAACCCTTCCATAAGAAAGAGGAAATCCTCGACAAGGGTCGGCCTACTATAGAAGGTTTGGTCGACACAACTGCCCAGGGCCTTCCTCTCAATCTCTCACGTCGGTAAGGGACCATCTAGGCTCTTCAGGGAAGAGCACTGGTATGCGCAGTCTCCTTCAAAGCCTTGGCCTCACTACAACCCCAGACATGCCTCTTGAGATCTCATTCCAAATGAGGACCATATGGGTTCCTCTAGGAAAACTTGGGCCGCACAGGCTCAACAAGAGCCCCGTCCTCCCAGCACTGAGAGTCTCCATGGTGGATGCCCAGTGGAAGAATAATTACCGCCCAATTGGGTGGAATTATTTCCTTTTCTACCTTCAACCTCCCTAGAGGACCAGCCCACTGCCTACACCACCAGTCCATTTCAGGATTCAGTTGCGATGGGTTTCATAGTGGAAGAAGAAGCCTTACCTCTGGAGGACCACTCGAGGCACAACTCTGTTGCCTCTATGGAAGAAGACCCCATCATAGACTCTATTCTTTCCTATGACTCCGTTGCTGCCACTATGGAAGAAAAATAGGCTCAGGAGGGCCATAATAACCCAAATCCAGACTCCTACAAACTCATGGAAGACCACCTGGTCTTAATCTTTGAGATGAGAAGGGACCTGGCCGAGCAGTAGCATCGCCATAGTTTCTTCAACAAATGGTTGGATGCCCTATATGATTCCCTATCAAGGAATATTATGAATATTTGTTGCTCGACTTGCTTATATCCCTTCACCTTCAGAGTCCGTCAAGATGGACGCTCGGGCTCATCCCATGCCTAGCATTCTCACAGTTTTTTTTTTCTCTGGTTTAATGGCTATTTTTTTACGAATTTTTACTACATTAGTCTCTGGTTCAAATCCAATAGGTTCAGGTCTGATAGGAGGTTGGGTCACTTAGTCCACCGCATGTTCTGGTTTCCGTGATAGTGGCAGAACATGTGGCAAGTTCCTTTGTTTGTATGTCGACAATTTTCGCTTTTTCTTTAAGTTTTGGAATTGTGAACATTTCTCACTTCCATGCACTCTGGTTTCCAGCACGGTGGCAGAAAAAATGGCATGCTATCATGTATATTCAAACACTCAGTTTTTCTGCTAAGGCAAGATAATATATATTTTTATTTAAAAAAAAAAGTATTGAAGTTTGAAAAAATATAATAATACATAACATTAATAAAATATTTACATTGATAAAGTATTAATGCACGAATAAAATAAAAACACATTTATAATACCTTATAGGATAAACACATTAATGTATTTATAATAGATTAATCTATTATTTAAATGATACATTAATGATATACAAATGAATGCATAAAATACTAAATACATTAATGTGTTAAGTATTAAATGTATAAAAAAATTAAAACATTAATCTATGTGTAAAGTATTAAATGCATAAATAATTATAAAATTAATGCAAATTATAAATGAAAGTATTAAAACATTAATCTATAATGTAATGCATTATTGTATTAATTAATTAATAATTTTTTTTTATACATTGGTCATTAAAATTTGTGTTAATTAATTAATACAATTCTAAAGTAAGTATAAATTATTAAAATATTAAAGTATTATTAATAAATACATCTATAAATCATAATAAAATATTAAAGTGTTATTAATAAAGTGTCCAAAAAATATAATAATAGATACCTAATAGTATTATAATGTATATACCTAAAAAGTAACCTTTTTTCAATAGAAAATTCGCTCAAAATTATATTAGATTATAATTTTTTTTACATTTTCATAGGATCCGTGATCACAAGTTGGTACTTTATGATCCATAAGGATACATTCTGTCACAATATATGTCCCCTACATCATATAAAAACTATCCAAACAAGACCCTCTTACACTATCACATAGCATATGCATATAATATTATGAAGTTCATCTCTTCAAAAATATCAAAAGTACATACAAAGCACCAGTCAATAACTTTAACCCAACTCACAACTATGGAGGAACTTAAAACAGATCTACATGATTTGAAGGGCCCGTTGACCCTCCTTCCCAAGTGAAATATGACAATCTTCCTTTCAGTTCCAATAGGGCATGCATTGATAATCGATATGCCTCCTTATTGAATTCCCTATAGATATGATGAAAGAAGATACCTTGAAATTTTGTATACAACTCCAATGTTCTCTTCCATCATTCAATAGCAGTGGATTGTAGATTTCCTTTATGGTTTATCTAGTCAATAAACACTTTGGAGTCCCCCATAACTTGAATGTTTTGAATATTCAAGTATTTTTCTAATGTGAGTGAGGCCCAGCCTCCAATAAGCTCAAATTTAGTATTAGTGCCTTCCCCGCAGTTGAAAAACCACCTGTAAACAGTTGAATCTAGGAATTTTAAGACACCACTTGCTCCACAATTCAAACCACCTGTTGTAGTTTCCCCATCAAAATAGGCAATAGAAAAATCACCAATCTGAGTGATCGACCTATGTCTTATGTTCAACACTTTTTTTGTATGAGGAATTTTGGTGAGCGAGCCAAGTATATTGTATACTACAGCCTAGGTCGAAGGTGCTTTCTCATCAAAGATCGCTTTGTTACTTTCAATCCATATATTCCAACATGTAATTTCTGCCAGCCTATTTGAAACAAAATTATTTGAAGTCCAAGAACCTAAGAAATCTATAAGTGAAGCTCCTGACCAAGAACTTTGTATTTGTAGACTATGAGAAATCCTGGACCAAATAGTTTTGGAAAAGGTGTAGTGAATAAAAAGGTGGTTAATGTCTTCAATATTTTTCTTACAGAGTATGCAAATACCTGGTCCATCCCAACCTTTTTTTATTTAAAACATCCCACGTAAGGATCATGTTTTCTGTGGCCAACCATAATTATTTTTTTATCTTCAGTTGTAAATTCCATTTCCATAATCTAACTCTCCATCCACACCAAATCGAGAAATTCTGAGTGGATATAATGGCCACATAAATGTTTCTAATAGTGATGTTCCCAGATGAATCACCTCCAGTCCATAGAAGTGTGTCATTGGTGTCATGGAGAGAGATCCTGACCTCTTTAAGATATGATGTATAATTATCCCAAACTATAGCAAGATCCCCAGTTAATCCCAATTTCGTGTGGCTCGTCTATACCTCTTATTGTGTAATTGGATCTAGGGATTGTATGTCTTGAGCTAGCATAGTAATTCATTTTTGATTTAAAATATATAGTATCTCCACGGGGAGGAAGTATTTGTCACCGATGCCAAGGATTCAGTCTCTTCCAATGGAAATGAGATGACCAGATCTTGGCCGCCAAGCCAACCAATGAGTAATGACATGTACAAAACGAGTAAGGCCCTTCCATATCCTGGAAGCAGAGTATATTTTGTGAGAGTCCATCCTAAACTAGCTTATAATTGTAATGTTGCTAAATTATTTGTCCATAACTGCTTTATACCAGATACCGCCCCTGCATTAAGACCCTCCAAAGAGTATTTACAGTCAAAGCCGTATTGAAGTGCACAAGGTTCCAGAACCCCCAACCTCCATTATTCTTTGGTATAGATAAAGTCTCCCATCTGCAAAGATGATATTGCTGCAAATCTTTATGGTCGCTCCATAGAAATTGAAACATCAATTTTCTAATCTTGTTTAATATAGATCATGGGATTGCTTCCATTGACATCCAATAAATAGGTTGGCCTTCCAGTAGTTTTGACAAGTATGTATCTACCTCCCATCTATAGCCACCTGTTACACCATAAACCTATTTTCTTGGTTAATTTGGCCACTAGCCAATCCTAATCATCTGCCTTATGTGTCCATGTATTTAGAAAGTAACCCAAATACTTGAAGTCGATCGAGAGATCACTAAAAGTATATGGAAGGACTGTTTTGAAGGGGGCCAATTCAGACACTGTGAGACCTTCAAAATGTACAATTGTCTTTGTTTGATTAACCGAAAGACCAGAGGCTTTATAGAATAATCTGATAATTTTTTCAATTTCTTCCCATTCTTGTAAAATTTCCTTTATAATAATGAGTACGTCGTCCACAAACAATAGATGAAGAATATTTAACAATATGGATACTTTTATACCTGATAGCTTGCCTTCACCAATGCTATATTTCAATAATAAACTGAGTCCTTCCATCACCAGGATAAACAAAAATGGTGATAATGGACAACCTTGGCGTAATTCCCTACCACGTTTGAAGAAATGTGTGGCCTCACCATTTAGTAATACTGGACTCTTATACTTTTTAAAATGAAATAGAACAACTTTCATCTCCTCCAATGTAACAAGATTGTACAACAAGCGAGACTCATCATCATTTAGTATATGAGGAAAGAGTTCATTAATATTGATTTGTTCAATAGTCTTCGGTGTGAGCGGGTCCTTGTAAATTTTTTTGAAATATCGGACCACAACTTCCTTTAATTCTCCCTGTTCATAAATATTTACTCATGTGCTATCAGTGATCTCTGAGACATGTTTCTGAACTCTATTGTGCATAGAAAATTTGTGAAAACACTTAGTATTATTATCCCCTCTAGCCATCCAAATAGCCATGTTGCGTAGTCTCCATTGTTCTTGAATCCATTTTAATATACTATTCCTTTATAATTCCATTTGTCGAAGGGATAACTCTGTTTCATGATTTGTAGGATCACCTGCCAATAGAGTAATCAAATCCTTTATGTCTGATTCGAGAGTCAACAACTTAGCATTGCTTCTAACTAATTTCTCTTTATACCAATTTTTTTTTTTGCGATTTTAGTACTTTTAATTTCCAGACTATCCTGTGTTGTTTGCCACCTTTAGAAAGGAAAAACGTGTCTTTCCAAATCTTATAGACTAAGTCCACAAAATCTTGTTCCTTCAGCCACTATGCATTAACTTTGAAAGGATAGGCCTTATAGAGAGGAGGTAAATCCAATTGTAATAAAACTGGCACATGATCAAACATAAAGGGAAGTTCAACCCAGGATCTATAAAGGCCAACAATTGATAATAAACCTTCATAAACAAGAACTCTGTCTAATCTCCTTATAATCGCCTCCTAACCAAAACGCTTGTTCCTCCAGGTAGGAACCAACTTCATCGGCTTGATTTCTATCAAAATTTTGGATGAAAATAGCTCTATGTAATAATCCTATGTATTCCCATACCCAAAAGTTCCTCCCCAGACCTTGTCTAAAGATAAAACAATATTCAGGTCCCCAACAATGATTAAATTCTTAATAGACAAGATACCACTTTCTTCCATTGACTTCCATAATTGTTTTCGATCTAAGCACGAGCCATATATTTTAAGCATTGCTAACTCCCGGTTGTTTATATTACACCTCCCTGTTAACATTATACCACCAATAGTAAGATAAGGTACCAACTCATATATATTAGGATCCCAAGAGACTAACAATCCCCTAGAAGTACCCACATAATTAACTGCACACAAAACCCTGGAAGGACGCAAGCAGTGCATAAGAACAAGTAACCTAAAAGGTAACCTAATGTATAAGACCAAGTTAAACAATATGGAAGATAAGAGCCTTCCTAAAATTTCTTCAAAATCGAGTCATAACCACCATCAACTCAAGCCAGGATGACATAAAGATGCCTGGTCTTGGTTAAACTATTGGGGAATCATGGAAGACACCATTTTTTAGAATAAAGATACTATTAAAAAAAACTTCAAATCAAAATTTAAAGAGAAAATGTGGCGTGATAAAGAGTTAGAGGAAAAAATAAAATTAAGGTATTGTAAGGACGTAATCAACCCTAATCTAGAAGATCAAAATTGTCTATCTTTTTTGCCAAGTGTAAAGAAAAAAATAAGCATTGTTAAGATAATAACAAATTCTCACAAACTCCATACTCAAATTGGCATTGGTCAATTCCTAAAATGCCATGGGATGAAAGAGTGTGTCACCTTTGTGACACTAAGAAGATTGAAGGTAAAAAACACTTTCTCTTATATTGTCCAACTTATACCCATATTAGATCTCATTTTCAAAATATTTGTATAATACATTATAAGATGAGCACATTATTAATGTATTATTTAAATAATATATTAATCATATATAAAATAAAAAATACAATAATGTGTCACTACCAACCTTCCTAACCTCCTAACTCAACAAAAGTATGGTGTCTTGGAAAGCTTCTCTTAATGTTTTTTGAGCACACAGAAACAAAATTCTAAAGAATCCCAAGTAATCACTGACCCTCTTAAGGTCTGAGTGGACATTCATCATCATCATCACCATGTTTTAAAGACTATCACAATAATACATTAAAATAATAAAGTATTAACAATACATGAATAAAGCAAAAATATATTTATAATACATTATAAAATAAACACATTATTAATGTATTATTTAAATAATACATTAATCATATATAAAATAAAAAAATACAATAATGTGTTAAGTGGTATTAAATATATTAAATAAATACATTAATGTTTTCAAGTATTAAATGTATTAATAATAATTTAATTATTAGTTATTAATTGATTATTAATATTAAATATAAATTATGTATAAATTATAAATTAATTTAGTAGAAATAAAAGAGTAAATAACAAAGTATATTAATAAAATAAATAATAATAATAATAATAAGAAAGTATTACATGTAATAATAAGAAAGTAATAAAAAATTAAAGACATTACTAAAATAATATATTAATAATGCAAAAATATATAAATGTAGGAATATATTAATAATTTATAAATGCATTAATGTATTATTACATAAACATAGAAATTTATTAATGTATTAATTAATTAATACTTTAATCTAATGTAAAAATTAAATATCAATATATTAATGTATAATGTAATGTATTAATGTAACATGTAATTTAATAAATATTTTAATAGTGGAATATAATGATTAATTTATAAATTAATAAATTACTTAAAGATGAGAATTAGTTAATTAATAATAGTTTAACAAAACATATATAAATTAAGAAAATATTAAACTTTATAAAAAAATAACAATACATAACATTACTAAAATATTAATAATTCATGAATAAATAACATAAAAAAACATTTATAATACATTGTAGCATAAACACAATAATGTATTTATAATAAAGTAAATAATAATAATAATAATAAAAATATTATATGTAATAATAAGAAAGTAATAACAAAATAAATGCATTACTAAATAATAAAAATACAATAATACATAACAGTAATAAAGTATTAATAATGTCCAAAGGGGTTGGATCCAATGGTGGAAAGTGAGGAGTTTTTCACTATTGGGAAAGGTTCAATTCTCGTGAGGGATTTACCTGGAGCTATGGGGACAACTTCAGGTAGTGGTCGAACGTGTGGTTGCACCCAGAGATACCATATTAAATGCTATCATGACTCGTGCACTCATAAGTGGATCAAATCCCACCCCCATGTCCTTCATTTTATAATCCCAAAGGGGTTGGATCTAATGGTGGAAAGCGAGGAGTTTTTCATCATTGGCAAGGTTCAATTCTCGTGAGGGATTTACCTGAAGCCATGGTGACACCTTGAGGTAGTGGTCGAACGTGTGGTTGCCCCAGAGATACCATATTAAATGGTATTGTGACCCATGCACACATAAGTGGATCAAAGTCGACCCCCATGTCCTTCAAATTTTTAGGTCCCCGAGGTGTAGGACAATCGGTGATGGAGTGTGTTGTTAAGCCACTCCGTGTTGTTAAAGTCACCGGTTCGAAACTTGCAGGGACAAAAAATCCAACCATGTTAAGGGTTGGTGTGGCTCATGCTCGGTGTGATCCCCGAGTGATTTTGATGGCTTAGATGCCCCCGAGTCGTGATTTCTCAAGCCACAGGTTAATCTCACATCCAGCAGATCCAGACAAATTAACAAACAAAAATAAAATAAAATATTAATAATACATTATAGAATAAACACATTAATGTAATTATAATAATTCATGAATAAAGTAAAAAAATATTTATAATACATTATAGCATAAAAACATTAATGTACTTATAACAGATTAATGTATTATTTAAATAATACATTAATGATATATAAATGAATGTATACAATACTTTATACATTAATTAATCTGCTAACTAAATATATGAAATTATTAAAAGATTAATGCAATTTATAAATAAAAGTATTAAAACATTAATCTTTTATGTAATGTATTATTGTTTTAATTAATTAATAAAAATACATTTATATATTAATAATTAACATATTTTTCAATTAAATAATACAAATTTAAAGTATGTACAAATTAATAAAATATTAAAGTATTATTAATAAATACATCTATAAACACCCAGATGGGGTGCCACTTGGCGCGATGAGGAGGACAATTGGACTAGATCGATAGGGAAATTTATTATCCCAGGCTGTCACCCCCTGTGCATTAACTTCCCATGGATCAAACCATGGATATAGTTAAGTTAATGCGCCTGGCCAAGCTCTTGAATGAGCAAACCAGCCAGGCATATGGTACCAAGCATTTGTAGAAGTCCCATCGGCCTTCAATGGCGATGGGAGGTGTCTTTTAGAACCTTCATGGCATTAAGAATATCCCTAGAATTCATTTCAATTAGTTTTTCACCTGGTACGCTCCTCCCACATAACACTTCATCTCTCATGGATTTTCAGGCATCGCCTCTCTCACCCTGTGCATCCTCCTAGCCTCAATTCACCCCCAGCGAACCAGGAACATCCTTCCCACTTCGATCTTATCAAGATCGTCCATTCCTTTCCACTGCATCCAACATCCTCCCACTGCATCCTTTCAATCCTTCCATCCCCGTGTCCCTCCTACCATGCTCCGAGAGTGCGGGAAGCCTAAGAGGGGCTCTAGGAAAACAAGTGCCCTATCTCAGGCTACCAATCTCACTGCCTCCCAATGAGCTCTGATTGCTCACTTCGGTCATCCCCACCACTCCACCCTGAGCACTCAGACAACCTCGCTCAAGCCCCCTAGGTCACGAAATACGAAAATGGAGACAACGTCCTCCACAACGCACTCTCCACCGTCGCCACCTCTACCTCTACATCACAGCCACAACATCGTGAAAGAAGAGGTGCCACCTCCGCCTTTTTACCTCAGCCTCAACACTATGAAAGAGGAGGCACCACCTCCAGCTTCACATCTCATCCCAAACATAGTGAAAGAGAAAACACCATCCTTGGGGGTACGCTTCCTCACTGCCACCAACCTTCCAACACCCCCAGTTCTCAAGCTGGGAGAGACATACTATGGTGATGAGAGCTGTCAAGTGGAGGAGGAGATCCCTCCAAGTTGGAAATTGACAGGTGTAGGCAAGGAAACAACTACAGTGGGAGGCAATGAGATGGGTAAGGGAGAAGCAACTTCACACTTTTCCAACCATCTGGTAGAGGAGCATCTTGATATCCTCTTTGACATCCGACAACGGCATGATGACAAGGTGCATGGTCAAGGTGTCATCAATCAATGATTAGACATGCTACTTGAGGCACTCATGGATGCTCCAACGTAGGCCCGGTGCCCAACATGCAAGCAACGATTCACCTTGGCATACACCATTCATGGACATCGAGGTTCTCCCATAGAATGAAGCGACTCACCCCAGGTTACAGTGTTTTATAATTTCAGTCATAGAATCGGTGGTCTAATATACCACGATGATAAGCTAGATTTTACTCATTTTGTTTGTATAATTCTCTTAGTAATGGTGGCTCTAAATAAGGCCAGCCTTAGATTAGGAAGGCAGAACTGGGTTCTTGCAAACACTTGCAATTCTCAGTACGATTTTTGTATAATCTCTTCCAATCATGGTAGCATAAAAAATGTTTGAAGCCACCTTTTCTAGTTTCCCTCCTGTGGAAAAATAGGCGGCTACCAAGTGTCACATAATTGTAGACATATGGTATAATATAAGGTTCTTCTTTTATTTACAAAAAAAATAAATACATCTATAAAGCATTTATATATTAAAAAAGGTTTAAAGTGTTTCAAAAATGGAATAAGACATTAGAGTAATAAATGTGTTAGCGAATCTATAAAGCATCTATATATTGATAAAGTTTTAAAGTTTCAAAAAGATAAAAAAAAATATTAAAATAATAAAGTATTAATAATAAATGAAAAACTAAAATTACATTTATAATATATTATAGGATAAATACATTATATGATAAACACATGTAATTATAATATATTAATGTATTATTTAAATAATATATAAATCATATATAAAATAATAAATACATAATACATTAATGTGTTAAAGTATTTCCTGGATGGGGTGCCACGTAGCGGAAGGAGGCCACTCAACCCTCCCATGATTTAACCCATAAATATGGCTAGTCATCATCCCTCACCTCAGTATTGAATGGAGGGCGAACTTAATTACTTGTAGAGGAAGGGAGGACAACTCCCTCGAGTCAGGTTAACGATGATCTTGTGGATTAATGGTAGGAGGAAGGCGAGTATAGCAGCCATGTCCACCCTGGGGATATCTCTCCCACCCAGACCTGGATGGCATTATTTCTCCTTCGAGCTCCGTCACCTTGATCTCTCTGAGAATTGGATTATGGTGTAGTAGGTTCTCTTGGCAGTAATTCAATGGATTCTTCTCCCCCCTATCTCAACCATGTTGAGAGAGAGAGAGTCAAGTCGAGACGTGGACCTGCCTTGTACAACTACGTTGCCTGTCAGAGATGCCTACAACAACTAGAATAGGCCATGTGCATTGCTAGGACTCAACGCACTGTGAGGCCACAAACTCCACCGATGGACTACGTCAAGGAGGAATTTCCAGAAGAACCTATCCAGGTTCCACCGAAATCCCTCCTCTACATGGTCCTCAACAACTACTTGTTCCCCATCACCATAAAAGATAATACAGGGACCCAGGTTTCCATGGAAGGCGCCACATGCGTTGTTAAGGAGGACTTCCTGGAGAAAATACTCCACACGGCTCTAGGCACTTCTCTCTAGGACAACACCAACGAAGCTGATGCAGGAGCTGAGGCAGTCAAGGATGCAGCCATCGATACCACGTAGGAGAACTTCCCCATCTTGGCGCCTCCACCGCTAAACACAATTATGAAATTTGACCCAACATCCCCTAGTTTCTTCAGCACAGAGCAACTAGAGCTCATTTCGATCTCAAAAGCTACATGGTGGACTAGCTTCATCGGGACACCCTCATTCGTAAAAGGATTGGCATGCTCTTCGATGCATTCTTGAAAGCATCAACCAAGTAGCATTGTCCGACCTGTGTGCATCCCTTCGTGCTACAACCCTATGACGACACTTTCCCTGGAGCTTCGGACGATGGATCCCCTGGTGCCATTGATTAGCTTCTTGTTATTTTGTACTGGTACTCTGCATAATTCCTGTCTAGTTTTTTGTACTAGGACTCTGCATAATTCTTGTCTAGTTTTCTTTTTTTAGCAGCGGTTAGTTTGTTCTAGCTTGCAAAGACAAATCTGTTAGGAAAAAAATCCATCACCTGCTCTGTTTTCCAATTAGAAGGGTAACTAGAAGAGGACTTTTTTGGCCGCAAGCGACCACCTGTTTTAGTTTCCACTAGTTTGAGGAAACATGTGGCAGGCCAATCACATGTGTCTTTTTTATACAGTGACAACACAGTAATAAGATTTACCCCTTTTTTATTTAAAAAAAAATGTGTTAAAGTATTAAATGTAGTAAATAATTTAAACATTAATTTTATTTATAAGTTAAAGTATTAAGATATTATAGAATATTAATGTGTTCAAGTATTGAATGTAGTAAATAATGTAAACATTAATTTTAATTATAAGTTAAAGTATTAAGACATTATAGAATGTAATGTATTGATTAATTAATAAAAGCACATTGATACATTAGTTATTAAAATATATTTATAATATATTATAGCATAAATACATTAATATACTTATAATATTATAATAGATTAATGTATTATTTAAATAATACATTAATCATATATAAATAAATATATAAAATAATAAATACATTAATATGTTTAAGTATTAAATTATTAAATAATTTAAACATTGATATTATTTATAAATTAAAGTATTAAAACATTATAGAATGCAATGTATTGATTAATTAATAAAAATACTTTTATATATTAATTATTCAATTATTTTTTAATATTTTAATTAATACATTGATAAAGTATGACTAAATTATTAAATATTAAAGTATTATTAATTATTACATCTATAAAATATCTAACCATTAATAAACTATTAATAAACCTTTAAAACATTTATACATTAATAAATTATTAGTAAACCTTTAAAGTAAACAAAAAGGTAATAATAAATTAATGCATTAAACTAAAATTACATTTATAATACATTATGGAATAAATACATTAAATTATAACATTATTAGATTTAAGTATTAATACAATAAAACATTATTCATACATCAATAAAGTATATTATTAATGTATTATTAATTAATATTAATAAAATATCTATACATTAATAAAGTATAAAGTATTAGTAGTACATCAACAAAGTAAAAAGATATTAATAATACTTGTTTAGATAAGTAGGTTAAAATATTAATACAATCAAACATTATTCATATACTAATAAATATCAATAAATAATACATTGACAAATGCATGATTAAAGTATTAATATCTTAATAAATATAGTATTAAAGTAGTAATATATTAATAATACATGACCATGGTTAATTGTGGTTGATCTTGGATTATCATGATAATAGTTAATTATGGTTGACCATGACCATGGTTAACTTCCACAGACCTTCACCATGGTTAACTTTCATAGACCTTCACTATGGTTGACCTTGGTTGACCATGAATATGATTGAATGGGGTTGATTATGGTTGACTATGGTTGACCTTGGTTGATCAAGACTATAGATGACATTTAAAATTTGTGTCACATTACGATGACAAAGCTATGTTCATGACATTACCATGGCGAGGCTATATTCGTCACATTGCAACTATATGGTTATTGTCATCACATTGTGACAATAATGTTATTTTTGTCACATTATGATGGAGGGGTTAAGTTTGTGACATTGTGATGATAAGATATTTGCACCACATTATGTGATGCAAATATTTGCGTTGCATTGCGATGATGGGGCTATGTTGATAACATTACGACGAGAGGATATTGCTTGTCATATATTGACAAAGACAAGGATATTGTGACGATGGGGATATGTTCATCTCATTTTGATGATAGGACATCTAAGTAAAAAGTGGCTACGTGATGAACATAAATTTTGTATGTTCATCATATGTCATATGGTTCTGTTATGAACATAAATGTTGTATGTTCATCACATTACAATGATAGGGATATGCTCATCACATTGCAATGAAAGAACATTGTTTGTCACATTATGATGATAGCATATTTGTATCACATTGTGACAACGATAATATGTTCATCACATTGGGATAAAAAGGCTATGTTTGTCACATTGTTACAATATTGTTATGTTCATCACATTGCGATGGTGAGGCTATATTCGTCACATTGCATCAATATGGTTATGTTCATTACATCACGATAATATGGTTATGGCCAACCATGGTCATTTATGGAAAACAATTGTGAAACATGGTTAACCATTGTCAACCATGGTCAACCACAATCAACCATGGTCATGGTCAACCAAGGTAAAGAAAGTTCAACCATATTTATGTTCGTCACATTGCCACAATATAGTTATGTTTGTGACATTGTGTGTTCATCGTATAGGGCAATGTTCGTCACATGGTCACAATATGGTTATGTTCATCATAGTTCAATGGTAGGGCTATGTTCGTCACATTGTGAGGATATGATATTTGCATCACATTATGACAACTGGATATTTGAATCACATTCCGACAAGGATATTGTTTGTCACATATTGACGACGACAAGGATATTGCGATGACATGGCTATGTTCATCGCATTGCCAAAATAGGAAATTTAAGTAAAAATTGGTTATGTGATGAACATAAATGGTATAACCCTCAAGATCTACCCTTTGGACCCTCTACAACTCAACCGCTTACAAAATTGGATCGTATGATAGAATATTACAAATTAGTTACTCCTTCTCATGCGAGTAACACTCTATCAAAACATGAATCTTCCTTCAATGGAAAACAACCTTCTTCTCTACCTAGACCTCCTAGGTATCTATTTGTATCCATTTATGGCTCATCAACCATTACAATATATTACAAAAATCCTAACCCTAACATCGTTAGGTCTTCCATGCATGCGCACGTGTTTCTCTTCCTTCCAGTTGTCGCTTTCCTCGTGCATGCCTTTCTTCCCAAAATAACCTTTCTTTCTGATTCGTCCTGCTTCCAACAGGCCCCCAGCATTGACATGTGGCTCGTCCCGAGCCACCTAACCCTTGTGTTCTTTTTCGATCTCTCTTGTGATCGCTTGAGACTTCTCTATGAGGTTAGTTGCTTGTGTTTGGGCCTGCACGGTCTTCTCCTTGAGTACGTCCAACATCTGCACTGCAATCTCATCCCTGAACATCCTTGCACATTCTACCTAGGTTTGTGCCATATATGTTTTGGCTTCCTCTTCATGTTCAATGACCTCTGCTGCTCGCTCCTTGAGAGGTTCCATTTAAGCCTGGCGCTCCTTTTTATTTGTCGGCATAGCTATGAGTTTTGCCTGCATTTTATTTATGTCCTGTGCTCCTTTGACGGGATCCGTGATCGGCATTTTCTTTTTCCTTTTCTTGAGGTCCTGGATAGCTGCACTTATCCTTTCTCCTTCCTGGTCCCACTACTGGACTTGCTGATCCTCGTCCAACTTCGTCTAGAGTTGTGTTGCTTTCTCGAACAAGTTGGACACTGCATGGACTTGTCGCTCTATCTCCTTTATCTGCATTGTTTCCTCATGTTTCCTTTGCTCCCTCACCTCTGGTGGAGTGGAAGGTGTGAGCTTCTCTCAAAGATGCTTGATCTCCTGTTGGTATTGATCGATTGTCTACACAATCTGATCAATTTTCTCTGTCACCATAAGTTCAGTTGTCTGTGTGTTATTTGGGATTTTCTCGTAGGCTGTGACCACTTTCTTCTCTATCCCATTCACGTGGTCCTTCTCCACTTTTATCTCAAGATTATCCTGCTCGATTATCAATTTCATCTCGTCTCGATTATCCTTTGTTTGCTGTAATTTCGTTGTATCCATGTGTGCGCGAGACTGTACCTTCTATGTAATGCTGACTTGCAGTTTATACAAGGACTTGGTTGTTGTCTGCATCAATACCAACTATAGTTGAGCCAAGTCCTTTAGGGGTGTCTTCCCCATGATTCCATCCATGTGCAACATACTAGGTGTGATGTAAAATTTTGAGCTCGTTTGTTTTGTCGTTTGGATCCTTTCCTGCTCGGTTGTTCCAGCTTCACCTCCTATATGTGATGTTGATGGGGTTGTTTCTTCGTTTCCATTGGCTATCTACGATTCCCTAAGCTGCCTGAGGAGGTGTCATATTTGTGCCAAATCTTCTTCAATTATGTCCCTTTGGCATGCAACAATTTCAAAATCCTCTACTGTGCAATCCTAGATCATTTGGGCCACCATGTCTGCATCATCCTTAGTGATTGTGCATTCTAGGGGCATTTTGTGTGCCTTCGCCTTCTTGCGTGCACCCCCCATCTAGATGACTAGCCTTTTGGTCTGGCCTTGCTCTTGTGGAGTAGCACTTGATATATTTCCTTGTGTTGCCTCCGCTTGTTTCTGTTGTACCTGTGGTGCCTCTATGTTATTATTCTTCCCCATATGGATGTCTGTCTTGGATGTCCCCCTTTCTTTTGTTGTGCCTTGTTCTGACCTATCATTAGTTTCTTGGGCACTGTTACCTACTCAAAATGTGTGTGTTCATGTCTTACCTCCTCCTCTTCTATCTCTGGGAGTATTTTTTGAATGAGGACTAGAATCCTCCAGTCATATTCCCAATCCTGAATGGCCATTTTTATGTCCTCCTCTGTGATGCAGTAACGCAGTTGTAGCCATTGATTGTCAGGGTCCTTCCGCGCTTGCATCCACATCGCATGTTTAGTGGCTTTGAAGTTGGCTATGCCTTGATACTATATGATTGATTCTGATGTTACCCTCCAAGTGTTGGCGATGGTGTCATGTATGTCGTAGAGATAACCTTTGAATATAGTTGCATTCTCTTTTCTAATCTTGGCATCCAAAGTGGCTCCAAGTGATAAGTATCGCGTTCTGTGGTAGGGTTTGGGTCTAGTGGAAAAAATTGAATACTTCAACTCCTTCCATTGCATCACGACTATTAGGATGAGTAGTCATGAATAATGAAATTATGTCCCCAGATTATGCCCATCCTTGCATTCATCTAGAAAAAGATTCAACAAATAAGGGGCCTAGCTGAGTGTGGTGCCCTTGACACATTGTGTTGTAGCTGTGACAACCCTGATCGAGATTTCCTCCTTGCGGAATTTCCTGAGAAAATTGCATGCCATAATGTTTGTGTCCATTTGGCCAGTGATTTCTCCTTTATTTTTTCCTCGAGGAACTGTGCAAGATCCTCACTCTGTGACGGAAGCCCTATGATGTGTGCGATGAGTTATACATATATTGAGACGATCTATTCCATCCATAGATATCCTCCATGTGTGACCGCCATCACCTGCTTGATGCAACTGTTTTAATACTAGCCTCTCCCAAAGTGTGCTAGGTCCAACAGACCTAGAACCCCAGTTTTGGCTAGTCCTGTTGCCCACTAGACTGGTTGATTAATTGGTTCACCAAAGGGTCCTATACATATAGTTTGTAGGTAGACTTTCTTGGAGAACTCTGGGAACTTTTTTGTGTCTGTTACATCATGGTCTGAGTGCCTCAATTTTTCTACGTAGCCTAACAAATTTGCTAGTACAGGTACCCCTTCTGGTATAAGGGGCAAGACAATGGTTGCGGTGGGTTGCCTGGGATGTGACCTAGATACCGTCTCCTTTACCCTTCATTGTGGTGTCTGACTCGAGGTTCCAACCTCCATTGTTCATTCTTCAACATGCTCCTTTGGTCAACCAGTGACATCTTCCACTACTCCCTCCCGTGGTTGTTCTAACGTGGTTGTCTATGATTCTTCCATAGTGATTTTTTCTTCCTGGTTTGGAGCTGTCCCATTGACTCTCGAGGCTTCTATAGGTTTTTTGGGTTGTACTTGGTTTCCTGTGTCCTCATCCTATTAGCCATGTCCCTCTTTTGACATAGCAATGTCCATGCTCATTGGTGTTGTCTGCTCGGTTTCCTCCACAATGGGTGTGGGGCTTCCTGGTGTTGTGTCTGGCCATGGTGTTTTGTCAACATTCAAGAATTTTAGGGGTTGAGATGGTTGTTGTTTGCTTCCCTACGGTTGTGATTGTGCTCTGGTACTACTTAAAGGTTGTCTGGCACTCTGGCTCGGTTCTCTCTATTTGGGTTCTTCCATGGTAGTAAGGTTGTCGTTCGCCAAGTTCAGTGGCCTCTGCAACCTTCACTCTCTACTTTGTATGCTCTATCACTCTGTGCCTTTTCCAATTTCACAATATCCCACGTCCTTACTTTGTATCTGTGTCATATGAAGCTTGTCGAAGACATTACTACGATTATGATTTAATTGAACCATCAGTTCCTTCATAGTTTCCATTGATTTTCCCTTCCATATCCAATTGGCGCGATTAATGCAGCGTCTTGTCAGTCATTTCTGGCATTCAATTCCGATAGCCTCCTTTGGTTAGAGATTCTTTTTTCGTATCCTCCTTTCTTGCTTGTTTTTTCTTTGTAGTGACCATTGGCCTTGTCTCCATTGGGATAGTATTGTCAAGCATGCGTTCTCATTTTGTTTTCAGTGCACTATGCCTTTGTTGTTACTTTTTCATGTCCTGTACTATATCTCTTTTTTTTGTTTTTGTTGCTCGATGACTTTCAAGTTGCAGGTGGTCGAATGTCCTTTTACTTCTTCAGTGGGCTCCCATTGATCATACCTATGAGTTCTATGCCCCCTAATTCCTTCATATGTACAACTCCCCCATATGTGACAGTGTTTACTTCATATGGTAATAACTAGTGCATTCTGAGTTTTCCTAGGTGTTGAAGGGATTTACTATCATACATCAACACTAAGTCTCCTTCCTTGAAAGTTTTCCTCTTGATATGTTTGTCATGCCAAGATTTTTCCCTTTCTTTTTGAACTTCTTGGTGGAACCCTGCTAGGATCCTATATTCTTCCATGATCATTAGTTTATTCATCCTATCCTGTATTACACCTCTTTCAGTCATGTTCGTAATCGTTGCTACGTGCACACTGGGTACCAAAAGTTCTAATGGAACCATTGTTGCTTGTCCATATACCAATTTGAATGGTGTGTGTCCTGTCAACTTCTTGCATGTGGTCATGTATGCCCACAATACTGCTATATTTTTAGGTCCCAATCATCTGCGTTGACATTACAGATCTTCATTGGTGCATTTTCAAGGATTTTGTTAAAGTCTTCTACTGTTCCATTTGCTTGTGAATGATATGGTGTACTCTTTTGATGATGGAATTCAAATTCCTCAGTCATAGCCTTAATAGTGTTGTTAATGAAGTGAGTTCCTTGGTCTCTCATCAAAATCCTTGGGCAACCAAATCTAGTGATCACTTGCTCAAACAAGAAGTGTGATGTTGTTTCTATAATATAATATTTGAATGGTGTTTCTTCTGCCCATCTTGTCAGGTATTCTGTCATAGTGATAATGTACCTTGCTCCTGTCCTCTTTTTTGACGGGTTAATTAGTCCCACAAAATATATTACCCATTTATCGAATACCTGCAAAGTTGTGGTCGCAAGGGCATCTCGTCCCTTCTATTCGGTTTACCAACCCTATGACATACATCGCATATATGAGAGTACTCTTTTGAGTCTCTGTGAATGGTTGGCCACCATAGTCCTGTGTGCAATACCTTATGCGCGGTAGCTTTTCCTGTGTAATGTCCTCTTGCGATTCCCTCATGGGATTCTGCTAAAATCCTTCGTAATTCATGTTCTATCACATATCTTCTCAAGATGCTATCTGCACCCATTTTGTATAAGTGTCCCACAATCAATTGATAATCTGCAGCCTAGACTAGTAGGTTTTTCTTCTGCGCGATGTTATATTCTTGTGGCACAGTTCCTATACTCAAGTATTGGATGATGCTTGCAAAGTATTCATCGGTGATATGGACTGAAAATAGTTGTGCGCCCAAAAAAAATTCCTCTAAATTGGGAGGTTCCTCCCTGTTTGTGACCCTTGATAGGTGATCAGGTCCTGTTTTCAGCTTCCCTGGCTTGATTATTACTTCAAAATCAAATTCTTTAAATATTAGTAACC
>JZKD02S1653879.1:74833-95132 GCA_000966675.3 Picea glauca | reverse complement strand
CCAAACACTAGCTTGTTGAATAGGTATTTGAGTTCTGAGTGGTCTGTGAACATATTGAAATTTTTGTCAAGTAGGTAATTCCTGAACTTTTGAAGTGCATATACCATTTCCAGGCCTTCTCGCTCTGTAGTGTTGTAGTTCTTCTCGGAGTCTGGCATTTTTCTACCTGCAAATGCTATGGGATGATCCAAATCCCCTTCTCTTGGATGTGCCAGAATGTCTCTAAGTGCTATGATCGATGCATCTACGTGTACGTGGAACATCTTCTCCTAGTATGGGAATACTAGTATTGGCATGGTGACCATCTTTTCTTTCAGCGTATCCAAACTGTGTTGACAATCCTCATTCCACTGGAACTTTATATCTTTCCTTAAAAATTTCTCCATTGGCGCGGTGATCTGCACGTACCCTTTTATAATTTTTTTGTAGTATCCTATGTGTCCCAATGTCACTCTTAGTTCATGAACTATTTTTGGTGGTGGCAGGTTAACGATTACTGCAATTTTGGCAAGATCTACTAGTAAACCTTGCTTGCATAATATATGGCCCAATAGTATCCCAAACGGTGTTTTGAAGATGCACTTCTTGATGTTTAATGATATATGGCACTGCCTGCATCTTTCTAACATCAGTCGCAAGACCTCTACATGGTATTTCAATAGACTATAGACTATCCAATCGTCCAAGTCTACCTCTAGAAACTGGTGGATAAATTCTTTAAATGAAGCTATGACTACTCTAGAAAATATTGTTGGTGCATTATTTAGTCCAAATGGCATGACCATGTACTGGTAGGATCCCCATTCTGTAGTAAAAGTGGTCTTGTGTTTGTCTTCTGGTGCTATCTTGATCTGATGATATCCTGAAAATTCGTCGGTGAATGAATAAACTTCTTGTCCTCCTACGTTCTCCAACATCTCATCCGTGAAGGGTGTAGGGAACGGGTCATGTGGGCATGCATCATTCAAATTCCTCAATTCGACGCATATTCTTATCCCACCTTGTTTTTTCACCTAAACTACCATCAGGATTATCCATTCTGATTCTTCCACAAGTTCTATGATTTTAACTTTGAGCATCCTATCGATCTCAGCTTTGAATTTTTTCTTATATATCCGATTTAGTTTGTATGGTTTTTGTCTGATTGGTATTGCCTCGGCTCTGAGTGGTATCTTCATTTCACCTAGTTCTCCAGCTATGCCTTTCATTTCTGTGAATGTTGTGGGGAACATGTCGTCGTACTCACGTAGTAACTCTATTATGCTTTCCATTGTTTTCTCATCCCAGTAGTCTCTGATGCTGGCCATTTTGGGATTCCCAGTGGTTCCAATGTTGACTTTATTTACCTTGATTGGCACAACAATTACTTCTGATTATAGAGGTGGACCGTCCACTTCTCTTTTGCCTTCAGATTCCCCAATATGAATATCGCACGGATCGTCTTCATTTGGTACTTCTTCCTGCACATGGTAGCATGGAAACAATTATTTCACTATATGTTTGTTCTGCTATTGTTCTTCTATTATGAGTTCAACGTCTGGTTCCTTAATGAATATCACCCGTCTTATTTGCTTAAGTTTTGCATCTATGTTGGGGTTCTCATGTTCAAATGAGAAAGTGACTGTAATTTTTTTTTGTAGTATTTTCTAGCTCATAGTTCCTCTACGTAGTTCTTAGTTCGTATGCCAGTTTGTTGGGATTCCCTCTAAGGTATGTACAAAATGATGAGGCCATTCTTATGGGGGTGTCATTTTCCACAGTGCTCTAAAATTTTCCAAGTGTTCCACTGGTGTCCCCTGTCCAATGTACTTCTGTTGTTGGTTTCTCTTTTGTTCTGCACCAAACCTTATCCGCAGTAACCTATTACACTGGTACCTATCCTCTTACATCTCCTTGTGGAAACTTCGTGTATCCTATGTTTCCAATTCTCTAAACCTGTATCTGAGTTTGAAACACAAAATGTAATGCTCCACCAACATATTATCCTGTCGGTAGTTGGGTTTACGTAATCCTCATCTCATGAAGTTGTTCTATACAATGGACTAATTTCCTCCAAGTCCAAGAAAGTGGGATCTACAAACCTTTCCCCTTCTTATGGGTCTAACGACGCAATGAACCTGTATTCTCCTGACTCAAATGTCATTTTTCGTGTCTTTAAGTTGATTATGGCCTGCTTATAAAACACATAATTGAAGCTGAGTAGTGTTGGATATGGTGTTTTTTCGTCCAATATTTCAATCACTTTGAAGTCTGCTTTAGTGCCCACTCTATCTAGGTCTACTATCACTCCTTTCAATCTCCCAATTGGTAGAACTCTGTGTTGATTTTCCAATTTCAGCTGAACGGGTGAATATCCTAATTTGGGCTCCCCCATACATTGTAATGTCTTCTTGGGTAATACATTGACTTTGGATCCTAGATCCACTATGATATCTCCCATGTTGAAATCTCCAATGTTGGTGTTCAGCCTAAACTCCCTACTTGTTCTTCTCCTTGTATGTAGGTGATTGATTGTTTTCTATTCTAGTTTTCCTTATGTTTCTATGCTACATATTTCTAACATACTTTGTAATATCTTGATAGAGGATGCATCATTTAGTAATTTTATGCATGATTGCAAAAATCATTTGATTGTACTTACTTGTCACAGGGGCTGCATTTCTTTGGTATGATCCAACTATGGAGGCATATCATACTCTGGCACTTCCTTTCTATGCTGCATGGTTGATATCGAAGCAGTGTCTAGCTTCATAAATTCCTGTCTAGATTGCTTAAATGTTTCCTTCTCATTATGCACATATAAATGTTTCCTTGGTTCAAGATTCTTCTTCACCCATTGGTGTTGTATTGGCTCTTGTCGTACTGCGTTGTTTCCTGTTTTATCTCCTCCGCGCGTAACTATGTTGATGTTTCTTCCTTCATCCCTCACTTCTGTTGAAATCCATTGAACATTTTGATTGTTTAGATTCCTATTTTCTTGGATCTTCCCTAATAACGTGCAACATTCTTCCATGTCATGATCCGATGCGTGACAATACATACAATTCATTGGTGGAAGTGGACATTCTCTTTCATAATGTCTTGGTTTTTGACAGTTGTGACATACTATTGATCCTCTACCTATTCCAAAGCCTCCTATTTCTCATCCTCGACCTCTATAGCCAACTCGATCTCCTCGTGGCATGTTATACCGAGGCACCTGATTGTACTGCACGATATTGTATTGAGGTTACCCAGTATTATACTGTGGCTGCACAGTGTTGTATGGGGTTGGTACCTGGTTAAACTGATGTGTGGCTTTCTCGATCATCATTTATTCCTACACCCTATATGCATATGATGTCCTCTCTCTCATCAACTCCATGGTTCTATAGTCTTTGTCGTCATGGCCTACTGACTTGCAAAAGTTCCAGTATGAACTCTTTGGGATTGTCTGGTACTTATGCATCATTGGGAAGGGATATATATCATGGCCCTATTTCTTACAGATTTCACACCATAGTCCTCCTGTTGGTAACGGATTTGGAATTCATATTTTCATGTACTATGTGAATGTTGGACATTCATTCTTATGGTGTCCTTCCATCCTGCATGTGGTACACCAAAAAACTTCTCTTTTGTCCTTAATTTTGTTCTGGTTTAGTTGGAATGTTAATTTATTCAAATCCTCCTGCAACTCTTCGATGGCTAGATTAGTCTTATGATATTGGTTTTCTTCTAGTTCCAGGGTTTCCTACAGAGCCTCTTCCTATGTCTGGAACTTCTATTGTCGTAGTGCATATTTTAAGTGTGGTAAAAATGAATTGACGAACAGGTGCCCGTGTTGCATATCTGTCATGAGATATTTCAACTTTCCTTTCAGTCACTTGAGTCTCTGGTCAATTACCCATATGGATTTTCCTAGTTTATGTCTAATTTCTATCATCTCGTTCATGTACTAGTCCTTTGAACTTGGATTCTGAAACTCATTTATCTGTAACTTCTTGATATCCACAATCATTATGGTTTTCCCTGGTGGATTGTTTGTGGCTAAAATCATATACCAATCCAGTGCGCGATCCCTTAGTGTGATAGCTAGCTGTGCAAGTTTATTGTCCTCGTTTGTGATCTATTTTTCTTCCCAGATATATTCACAGATAAACAAGTTCTTCTTCAGGTCCTCTGATGCTTCCCCTTTGAATTCTAGTAACCCGATGGTGGGATCATGTCTTGCCATCCTGAGTGATGAATTACTACCTCCACGTGGTGTAGATACTTCACTAATGCTTCCTAAACTGGCTCCCCCAGTTGTTGTTCCTTGTGTATATGTACTTCCTGATGTCTTACTTCTCCCAAAATTCAGTTGTCTAAATGGTGGTGTGCATTTTGGTGTGTTAGTCACACATGGGTTTAGGGTTTCCACACTGACATTAATATCGATAGTCTTGTTGCCTTCGATTCCCACTCTTGGACCTCTCGTCTTCTTCTCGTATTTTACACGTAGGATTTCCTCAATTTTATCCACAGCCCGACGATCCTCTACCTCCTCTTCATCACTTTCCAAGCTATCCCTCGTGACTACGACTCTCTTCTTGGTGTTCACCTTGTATTGGTAGGGTACTCCACTGCACATCTTTCTAGTTGTCTCCATGATATTATTGATCTCATCGTCGTCCATCATGATTGAGTCCAAGGCTTCCTCCTTCTTTCCTTTATCCTTTTCTCCTTCCATTTCTCCTTTTTTTTGTCAGTGCTTCCCTCCTTGCCCCATGCATGTAGGGAAGTTTAGCTATCTAAATCCATTGCCATTACACCTTTATTATAGAGAAATATCTTAATATAAGTATACAACGATCTAATATACCTTCCTTGAGGCCCATGCAAAAAATATTTCTCTACTTCGTTATACGACTTCGCGATATCTACTACAAATTCGGTTATAAAGCCTGCTACAATACTATTGAGCCAAAAATCTACTGCATGGGTGAATTTGTTATTCACCTATTGTAACTACTCGATCTAAAATGAGGTCCACTATAACTATCATATCTGATTTGTTGCATGGTTATCCTTCAAACTCAATATCCACTCCTGCAATAAGTGTGGAAAATTGCAGAAAACAATTTCATGCAGATAAGTAAACACATACTTCTCAAGGTATTTGCACAGTGTGACTCTAGGGTTTTTGTTATCTTTCTGCACAAATTTTATCTCCTTTGTCTTTGCCATCTTTTGATCTCTGATTTTGTGGGATTACATGGTATCAAAATCCCCTTCTAGCGGCACATTATTCTCACCTTCTTGTCATCTGATTTAATATTATTTTGACTCGCCTCCCGCAGATCTTTCATTTTGTTAACAGATATTCAACAGATCCCATCTACTCAATCCTATGTTGTTCCAACTAGAAAAAAAACCATTTTTTGGTTTCTTATCTAAGTTGTACCTTTAACATAATTGACCTAGGTTCAGGTCTACTAGGGATCCAACAAAGACTCTAAAAACTACCATCCCTCTTGGAAGAGAAAAAGGAAACACAATGCACAGAGTGCACAACGCAGTCTCACCTGAGATAGTCTTAATGGGTGACTGCAATACTCAACTGCTTGCAATCCAGAATTAAGTGGGGATCTATTAGTTGTGCGCTGGGAGTTCTATTTTATTATTAAGTAATATACTGGCATTCCTCATTTATGCATGTAATGTAATCGGATTCATTAATTCATTCATACATCATTATAACACCTACTCATATATAGTAAGACCGATACAAGCATTCAATCACATAACACATGTTTTATCGTGGTTCACTCCCTCCTGGGAAACGTCCACAAAGATCTGGCTCTCAAGCTCTTCTATTATGGTAGTTCCAAAACTACAACGCCGCGCACTTTACAACTCATCCTTAGTTGGGTCAAGATATATTATGAGGTGGACTAGATCACAACATGCTCCTCAGTCTGTGATCTAACCCTCAATATGTACCCCTCCAACCCTCTACAACTCAACCGCTTACAAAATTGGGTCGTATGACAAAGTATTACAAACAAGTTACTCCTTCTCATGTGATTAATGATATATCAAAACATGACTCTTCCATCAATTGAAAACAACCTTCTTCTCTACCTAGACCTCCTAGGTATCTATTTATATCTGTTTCTGGATCATCAACAATTACAATGTATTACAAAAACCGTAACCCTAATGTCATTAGGTCTTCCATGCATGCACGCATGTTACTCTTCCTTCCAGCTGTCACTTTCCTCATTCATGCCTTTCTTCCAAAAATATCATTTATTTCTGATTCGACATGCTTCCAATAGCTATGTTCATTACATCAAGAGAATATGGTTATGGAAAACCATGGCCATTTATGGAAAACAACTATTAAAAATGGTTAACCATTGTCAACAATGGTCAACCAAAATCAACCATGGTCATGGTCAACCAAGGTAAAGAAAGGTCAACCATAGTTATGTTCATCACGTTTCCACAATATGGTTATGTTCGTGACATTGTGTGTTCATCGTATCGGGATATGTTCATCACATTGTCACAATATGGTTATGTTCATCATAGTGCAATGGCAGGGCTATGTTTTTCACATTGCTAGGATATGATATTTGCATCACATTATGAAAACTGGATATTTGAATCACATTGTGACGATAAAGCTATGTTCATCACATTGTGACAAAAGGATATTGTTTGTCACATATTGATGACAGGGATAGTGCGATGACATGGCTATGTTCATCAGATTTCCAAAATAGGAAATTTAAGTAAAAAGTGGTTATGTGATGAACATAAATGGTTGTATGGCCATACATGGTCATTTATGGAAAACCACTGTCAAACATGGTTAACCATTGACAACCATGGTCAACCACAATAAACCATGGTCATGGTCAACCAAGGTAAAAAAAGGTCAACAATAGTTATGTTTGTCACATTGCCACATTGTGACAATATGGTTATGTCCGTCATAGTGCAATGGGAGGGAAATTTTCGTCACATTGTGACATTATGGTTATGCTCATCATAGTGTGATAACAGGGCTATGTTCATGACCTTGCGAGGATATGATATTTTCATCACATTATGACAACTGGATATTTTCATCACATTTCAATGACAAAGCTATGTGAATCACATTGCGACAACAGGACATTGTTTGTCACATTATGACGACTAGATATTGGCATCATATTATGATGAGGATGCTATGTTCATCACATTGCGACAATGAGGCTATGTTCTTGTGACAACAAGGCTATGTTCATCACATTGATAGCATCTCATTATGAGGACTCAATATTTTCATCACATTGTGATGATGAAGTTATGTTCAATACACTGCAATGATAGGATATTTTTTGTCACATATTGACGACGACAGGGATATTGTGACGATGGGGATATGTTCATCGCATTGTAGTGATATGACATTTAAATAAAAAGAGGTTGTGTGATGAACATAAATTTTGTATTTTCATCGTCAACCAAAGTCAACCATAGTTTTGTTCATCACATTGCAACAATATGGTTATCTTCAACACATTGTATGTTCATTGTATCAAGCTATGTTCATCACATTGTGACAGTATGGTTATGTTCGTTAAAGTGAAACGGTTGGTCTATGTTTGTCACATTGCAAGGACACAATATTTACATCACATTATGACGAGTGGATATTTGCGTCACATTGCGACGATGAAGTTATGTTCAATACACTACGATGACATGATATTGTTTGTCACATATTGATGATGACTAGGATATTGTGACAATGGGGCTATGTTCATCGCATTGCAATGATATGAAATTTAAACAAAAATAGGTTGTGTGATGAACATAAATGTCATATGTTCATCGTCAACCAAAGTCAACCATAGTTTTGTTCGTCACATTGCGACAATATGGTTATGTTTGTCACATTGAATGTTCATTGTATCAAGCTATGTTTGTCACATTGTGACAGTATGGTTATGTTCGTCACAGTGAAACAATCGGGCTATGTTGGTCACATTGCGAGGAAAGGATATTTGAATCACAATATGACGAGTGGATATTTGCGTCACATTGCGATGACAGGGCTATGTTCATAAAATTTTGATCACATGATATAGTTTGTAACATATTGATGATGACGGGTATATTGCAATGATGGGAATATATTCATCACACTGCGATGATAGGACATTTTAGTCTTTTGTTTTCTAGAAAAAACAAAATTTCTAGTTTTACAATTGTTCTGAATATCTAAATAAGATTTTCAATCTCTATTAATTATTTTTTACAACATTATACTACAATTATGTCGTGACTAAAATCAATTTCCAAATATTTATAAAAAATACTTCTTTCATATTACTATTTTTAAAAATAAAGTCAAAATATATAATTTTTTTTACTTAATTATCATTATTTTTTTCAAAGTGAAGACAAATTTGTGAAGCAATTTGTTAGAATTATAAAAATAATGATCAATATTACATGTACTATCTTTATAATAAATTTAGGTTTTTTAAACAATCCATTATAACTAAAATTTTCAATATGAATTTTGATGAAAATCAATTTTAATATTTATAAAAATAGATGTATTTAAAGATATTATTATTATAAAAATTATCAAAATATATATTTGATAAATAAACTAATTTTAATATTTATAAAAATAGATGTATTTAAAGATATTGTTTAACGTAGAGCTATTTCACATCTCTCCAGCAAGCTCATTCTCTAGAATGCCACATATATAGGTTTGGAAGAAGATTGTTTGGTGAATATAATAATGTTGGGCATCCACATCAGTGGAATAACTATTAATATTTAAGCTCATTCTCTGGAATGCCACATATATAGGTTTGGAAGAAGATTGTTTGGTGAATATAATAATGTTGGGCATCCACATCAGTGGAATAACTATTAATATTTAATTTATTTTGTGGATGCTTTATTGAATGTTTTAACATATTTAAAGAGATCATTCCAACTAGAAATGTTGTTTTGAAGATGTCTGATCTTATTCTCATTAGGACTAGACAAACAAATGAAGAATGTTTCCCAACAGACAGAGTGACCAAGTATGTTCCAAGAAGATGGTATTCACTTGGTTGAGAGAATTAAATGTGAAACAAGTAGCTTTTGGATTTAGTATCTATCATAGTATATTTATTAAAATGTTTTTAAATATTTTCCCTAGTCACTTCTTCAAACCTAGTAACTTCATTAAACAGTTAAATAGATACCCTAGTTGCTTCTGGTACACAATGGCTTATTCATTATGTGCATCGATATTATACTGAAGTGATTTTGAGAATGAAATGGGAATATAAGAGTGATTTTGAGAACTAAATGGGAATATGAGGGAAACACAGTTATGGCGTAATATTTTTGCCACCAAAAAACAACTAGCAAATCCACTTCGCTCCAAGCATGAAATTCTTAGGGCCTTAGAGAAAGTGGAGGCCTAATTATACATGGTTAATCAAACACCTTATGAATCAATTCTCAATGCAATGCATTTATCTAAGGATTCTTCATAACCCTAGAGCTTATGGGGAACCGAAACAAAGAAGTGAAGCTCTAGGTTGTCCATTTCCTCAACAAAACCATGAAAATAACGACACCCAAAAATCATTCCAGGATTATCTATTGAAAGATATCAAAAGTTTTTGATATCTAGAAAAGATGAATAGTCTTGTCTTTGATTATCTATTATACAATATACAAATGGTTGATGTTGCTACCCATCTCTATTTCCACCAGGGTTAACCCCTAGCTCCTGCGAGTCGTTGCTCTAGTGTTGAGTCTTTTCCCATATCATTTCAATGGGGAAATATACACAAAGTCCAATGCCCAAGACCAAAGACCAAGCCACAAAGAAGATCCCACAATGGACATTCTTTTCTCAATGCGCCAAAGTCAAGACCAAGCACCCAGAGTGCTCAACATCGAGATACAAGTATTCCATCCAAATGCACGGGTAAGAACCTACCACAAATCATACACAAAGAACCAAATCCAAGCGATCAAACACCAAGCCAACCACAATAGAGGTTGTTTCCATCACAACTGGTCCTGTAAAAAATCTAACAACCATTGCAAACACTGCAACATAATTTCCACATGTTATGATCCTTGGTTGCAAAGCCATGAATAGACCCAAACTAAACATGGCCATGCCGAGACCTGCATCAGAGAGGATTGCTATTGAATGTGCCACAATTCTCAGCATATGAACATTCCACCTAAAAGAAACAAGTGCCCATATAAGGCCTATTAGGTTGGAATACATGTTGGTATTTCTAATGATTTTCCTCTATACCATGATGAGAATAAGGCTGGTCATGATGGTTGCAGGGGGAATTTGTTTATGTTTTTCATCATGGATTTTTGGGTGTATCTCTACAGTGGAAATGGATCCGAATTTAGAGAGGTTGGGACCTTCCTTGTCGAGAGGGATTGATTCATTCCCCTCGGAAATAACCCTATTGCCAAAGCTGAAATCTTCCCAGGCATATTCTTCCTATGGTTGTTGGTCATGACAAAGTTCTAGCAAGTCGAGCCTGCCGAGAGGGAGAGTGCAGAGTGGAGAGGTGGCAGAGCGTTATGGGAATGTTTTGTGTAGGGTTTGGGGATGGAGAGCCGGGAAGAGTGCATGCACGGCTTTGGGGGGATGAGAGCCCAAGGGGGCACGTGGGCGTCATGCGTATCCGCACTTTCTTTTATTTTTTTTAATTTTTAATTATTTTACTTATTTTTCTTTTTTTTATTTAATTGTATTTTGATTATTTTAATTTATATATATTTTGATTATTTAATTATTCTTTTAAATTATTATTAAATTAAATTTTAATTGTTTAAATTAGTTTACAGTTTAATTATTCAATAATAAAACAAGAATATATGTGTGTGTGTGTGTGTGTGTGTGTGTGTGTGTGTGTGTGTTTTAAAATAAAACTAATTAATGTGATTAATCAAAGGTATTTAAGTATGACTGATTACATAAAATACAATTAAATTAAGTATGATTAATCAAAGGTGATTAAGTATATTTTATAAGTATAATTAATGTGATTAATTAAAAGTAATTAATCATTGGAATGGAATTACTATTTAATCATTAGTAATTAGTATTTAAATTTATGATTCATGTTTAAATTTAAAACTAATTAAAGTGACTAATTAATTAGTTTTAAACGAAAAGTTTAAGGACTTAGACCAGGATAAGCAGGGGGGGCTTCATGCACGCTAATAAGGTAAGATAGGGTGTTTGGCGAGTGTGGTACAATGCTAGTGTGTTTACCAGGCGAGGGAGTCAATAGTTTTATTAGGCGAAGACATCGAGTTTAGAGGATTTCAACCCTAACCTAGACAGTTACCCTAAAGAGAGTAACGTTTGTTTACAAACAAGTAAAAAAAAACTTATGCCCAACACTATGTTTTCAAGTTTAAGTTGCACAAATGTGAATTGACTTAGACTCTCTTTGAAAAATTTTTGGTTGATGTAGATTCAATTATACAAGATGGTTAGGACTCGGGGAAATCAAGGTAGAGGGGCATCGTCGCAAGGACCGCCAACGCTTCCACCACCATCACCTGAATTAGCTCTCATTTTGTGCTCTTTGGAGGCCATAAATGAGACTTTAAAGGGGCATCAACCAACAGGGATCGAAGTGGAGCCCTCACCATCTGGAGTGGGTAACCCTGAAGCGTCGAGGGATTCAAGAGGAGGGCCTCCACCCAAGGACATCACTAGAGAATTGTAGAAGATCAAACTTCCAGAGTTTGTCAGGGATCGTGCCAATGAATGTGCAGAGGCATGGTTGGAAGGAATGACATGATGTTTCTCTTTAAGAGACTATGCTTCCACATCAAAGGAGGAAATAACAATCTTTCAGTTGAGGGAAAGAACCTTGAACTAGTGGGGAAACTTGGAGAGGCAGTTGCACATTACACCAAACACCATCTCTTGGGAACTTTTTGAGGAAAGGTTCCAAAGGAAATATCTACTAGCTTACTACTAGGAACAACAGGTGGGAGCATTTCTTGCTTTAGTACAGGGAAACAGGACCATGGAAGAGTACGATATCAAGTTCATGGAATTGTTAAAATATGTTTCGTACATGGATAATGATCAACAACAGTCAAAACACTTTTTCTATGGGTTAAACCCTAAGATAAGGGCCATGGTACGGATGTGGAAACTGTCTTTAGTAGTGGAAGCAGTTGAAAATGCATGTTATGCTGAGGAACACATGAGATTAAATGAAGGTATGCGATCGACCTTTCCACATCATCCTGTATTCGTGGGGAAGGCCCCTACGACCTTCCACAGGGGAGGAAGGTCCCTAGGACCTTATAAATCCTGCTACAATACTGTCGAGCCAAAAATCTACTGTGTGGCTGGATTTTTTATTCACCTGCTATAACTACTCGATCTAAACTGGGGTCCACTATAACTGTCAGATCTGATTTGTTACGTGGCTATCCTTCAACCTCAATATCCACTACTACAATAAGTGTGGAAAAATTGCATAAAATGATTTCATGCATATAAGTAAACACATACTTTTCAAGGTATTTGCGCAGTGTGACTCTAGAGTTTCTGTTATCTTTCTGCACAAATTCTAGCTCCTTGGTCTTTAGCCATCTTTCTATTTCTGCTTTTGTGGGATTCCATGGTCTCAACATCCCCTTCTAGCGGCACATTCTTCTCACCTTCTTGTCATATGATTTGGTATTATTTTGACCCGCCTCCCATAGATATTTCATTCTGTTAATAGATATTCAACAGATCCCATCTACTCAATCCTATGTTGTTCCAAATAGAAACAGAACCATTTTTTGGCTTCTTATCTAAGTTCTACCATTAACATAATTGACCCAGGTTCAGGTCTACTAGGGATCCAACAAAGCCTCTAAAAACTACCAACCCTCCTAGTAAACCAAAAGGCAATGCAATGCATAGAGTGCACAACGCAGTCTCACCCAAGATAGTCTTAATGGGTGACTGCAATACTCAAGTGCTTGCGGTCCAGGATTAAGTGGGAATCTATTAGTTGTGCACTGGGAGTTCTATTTGATTATCAAGCAATATATTGGCATTCTCAATTATGCATGTAATGTAATCATATTCATTAATTCATTCATACATTGTTCTAACACTTAATCATAGATAGTAAGAGATATACAAGCATTCAATCACATAACACAGGTTTTACCGTGGTTCACCCCCTCTTGGGATACATCCACAAAGATCTGTCTCTCAAGCTCTTCTATTATGGTAGTTCCAAAACTACAGCGTTGCAAACTTTACAACTCATCCTCAGTTGCGCCAAGATATATTATGAGGATGAATAGATCACACCATGCTCCTCAACCTGTGATATAACCCTCAAGATGTACCCTTTCGACTCTCTACAGCTCAACTGCTTACAAAATTGGGTTGTATGATAGAGTATTACAAACTAGTCACTCCTTCTCGTGCAAGTAATGCTCTATCAAAACATGACTCTTCCTTCAAATGAAAACAACCTTCTTCTCTACCTAGACCTCCTAGGTATGTATTTATATCCATTTCTGGATCATCAGTCATTACAATGTATTACAAATACCCTAACCCTAACTTCATTAGGTCTTCCATGCATGCGCACATGTTACTCTTCCTTCCAGCTATCGCTTTCCTCGTGCATGCCTTTCTTCCAAAAATAACATTTCTTTTTTATTTGACATGCTTCCAACAGTTATGTCCATTACATCGTGAGAATATGGTTATTGCCAACCATGGCCATTTATGAAAAACAACTATTAAACATGGTTAACCATTGTCAACAATGGTCAACCACAATCAACCATGGTCATGGTCAACCAAGGTAAAGAAAGGTCAACCATAGTTATGTTCATCACGTTTCCAAAATATGGTTATGTTCATGACATTGTGTGTTCATCATATAGGGCTATGTTTGTGACATTGTCACAATATGGTTATGTTCATCATAGTGCAATGGCAGGGCTATGTTCGTCACATTGCTAAGATATGATATTTGCATCACATTATGACAACTGGATATTTGAATCACACTATGACGACAAATCTATGTTCATCACATTGTGACAAAATGATATTGTTTGTCACATACTGTCGACGACAAGGATATTGCGACGACATGGCTATGTTCATCACATTTCCAAAATAGGAAATTTAAGTAAAAAGTGCTTATGTGATGAACATAAATGGTTTTATGGCCATCCATGGTCATTTATGGAAAACAACTATCAAACATGGCTAACCATTGTAAACCATGGTCAACCATAATCAGCCATGGTGATGGTCAACCAAGGTAAAAAAAGGTCAACAATAGTTATGTTTGTCACATTGCCACATTGTAACAATATGGTTATGTTTGTCATACTACAATGGGAGGACAATGTTCGTCACATTGTGACATTATGGTTATGCTCGTCATAGTGTGATAGGAGGGCTATGTTCATGACCTTGCGAGGATATGATATTTTCATCACATTATGACAACTGGATATTTTCATCACATTGGGACAACATGACATTGTTTGTAACATTATGACGACTAGATATTTGCATCATATTATGATGAATAGGCTATGTTCATCACATTGCGATGATGAGGCTATGTTCTTGTGACAACAAGGGTATTCTCATCACATTGATAGCATCACATTATGACGACTCGATATTTGCGTCACATTGCGATGACAAAGTTATGTTCAATACACTACAACGACAGGATATTGTTTGTCACATATTGACGACGACATGAATATTGTGATGATGGGGATATGTTCATCGCATTGCAGTGATATGACATTTAAATAAAAAGAGGTTGTGTGATGAACATAAATGTTGTATTTTCATCGTCAACCAAAGTCAACCATAGTTTTGTTCATCACATTGCGACAATATGGTTTTGTTCGTCACATTGTATATTCATCGTATCAAGTTATGGTCGTCACATTGTGATAGTATGGTTATGTTCGTTAAAGTGAAACGGTCGAGCTATGTTCGTAACATTGCGAGGAAACAATATTTACATCACATTATGATGAGTGGATATTTGTGTCACATTGCGACGACGAAGTTATGTTCAATACACTGCGACAATAGGATATTGTTTGTCATATATTGACGATGACCAGGATATTGTGATGATGGGGCTATGTTCATCGCATTGTAGTGATATGACATTTAAATAAAAATAGGTTGTGTGATGAACATAAATGTCATATGTTCATCGTCAACCAAAGTCAACCATAGTTTTGTTCATCATATTGCGACAATACAGTTATGTTTGTCACATTGTATGTTCATTGTATTAGGCTATGTTCGTCACATTGTATGTTCATTGTATCAGGCTACGTTCATCACATTGTGACAATATGGTTATGTTCGTCACAGTGAAACAATCGGGCTATGTTGGTCACATCGCGAGTACAAGATATTCGAATCACATTATGACGAGTGGATATTTGCGTCACATTGCGATGACAGGGCTATGTTCATAACATTTTGATGACATGATATAGTTTGTCACATATTGATGATGATGGGGATATTGCAACGATGGGAATATATTCATCACACTGCGATGATAGAACATTTTAGTCTTATCTCGTGACTAAAATCAATTTCCAAATACTTATAAAAAATACTTCTTTTATATTACTATTTTTAAAAAGATAATCAAAATATATAATTTTTTTTACTTAATTATCATTATTTTTTTTTAAAGTGAGGAAAAATTTGTGAATCAAATTATTAGAATTATAAAAATAATGATAAATATTACATGTACTATCTTCATAATAAATCTAGTTTTTGTAAACAATCCATTATAACTAAAATTTTCAATATAAATTTTGATGAAAATCAATTTTAATATTTATAAAAATAGATGTATTTAAAGATATTATTATTATAAAAAATATCAAAATATATATTTGATAAATAAACTAATTTTAATATTTATAAAAATAGATGTATTTAAAGAGATTGTTTAACGTAGATCTATTTCACATCTCTCTAGCAAGCTCATTCTCTGGAATGCCACATATATAGGTTTGGATGAAGATTGTTTGGTGAATATAATAATGTTAGGCATCCACATCAATGGAATAAATATTAATATTTAATTTATTTTTTGGATGCTTTTATTGAATGTTTTAACATATTTAAAGAGCTCATTCCAACTAGAAATGGTGTTTTGAAGATGTTTGATCCTATTCTCATTAGGACTAGACAAACAAATGCAGAATGTTTCCCAGCAGACAGAGTGACCAAGCATGTTCCAAGAAGATGGTACTCGTTTGGTTGAGAGAATTAAATGTGAAACATGTATCTTTTGGATTTAATATCTATCCTAGTATATTTTTTTAAATGTTGTTAAATAGTTTCCCTAGTTGCTTATTCAAACCTAGTAACTTCATTAAGAGTTAAAGAGATACCTTAGTTGCTTCTGGCACACAATGGCTTATTCATTATGTGCATCGATGTTCTAGTGAAGTGATTTTGAGAATGAAATGGGATTCTAAGAGTTATTTTGAGCACTAAATGGGAATATGATGGAAACATGGTTTGAGAGAAACACGGTTATGGCGTAATCTTTTTTCCACCAGAAAACAACTAGCAAGTCCACCTAGCTCCAAGCATGACATGCTTAGCTCTTTAGAGAAAGTAGAGGCTTAATTATACATGGTGAATCAAACACCTTATGAATCAATTCTCAATGCAATGAATTTATCCAAGGATGCTTCATAACCCTAGATCTTATGAGGAACTGAAATGAAGAAGTGAAGCTCCAATTCGTCCATTTCCTAAAAAAAACCATGAAAATAATGACACCCAAAAAACCATTCCCGGATTATCTATTGAAAGATATCAAAAGTTTTTAATATCTAGCGAAGATGAATAGTCCTGTCTTCGTAGTTAAGGTTTCCATTCTCAAAATTGTTGCATATGTTACTTAGTGCGCAAAAATGTTGGATCTTGGATTGAATGAGCTTGTGATGTTCAAATATTTATTTTCAGCTATGTCTCAGAATCCTTATTCTGAATATGTATACACTTCCATGCAAACAATTATGACTGTGATTTTGAATGAAAGTGTTGATATATAGAAAACTTTATTGTCTATTTTACCCAAGAAATTGACAACATAAATAAAGAAGTCTTCACCAACCACACATATTTGCCATAGTCACCTTCAAATCTTCGCACCTCTGCACCAATCTGTCATTATCTTTAAAAACCCTACTTAATTAACTAATTAATTATCATGATTAAATATTTTTTTAATGAATATTAGTTTAATTAATTAATTAATTTCATGATTAAATATTTGTTTAATGAATTTTAGTTAATAAACTATTAATTTTTATTTTGGAGACTTAGTGTATCAGTAGATGGACCCATTTATGGAAGTGGGGATAAGGTGGTTGAGGTTTAATTGGGGGATAAGGTGGTGAATAATGAGGGAAAGGAGGATAAGGCAAGGGGAAACACTCAGAAAGGGGGACCTCTTATTTGTTTTGGGGGGGTAATATTTTGAGATTAGAGAAGGAGAAAGTGAATAGAGGGAGTTTTGGGGACTGGATCTGTATTACTGGTTTTGCTTGAGGAGATTGCTGAAGGAATGTCACAGGGGGTACTTGTTGCTGGGAATTTTGGGCTCAGGGGCTATGAAACCTCAAGGAATCCTGGGGCTAGGGAGCCGGATAGGCTATTCCTAGCTGGCTGGGAGGTTAGTCAGTTTTGGACAGAGTTTCAGAACAACATCGGGTTGAGGTAGATATGTTTTATTATCATCATTATTATGCTACTGTTCATTGTTTATATATATTGTTCATAAAAATTATGTTGAATATGTTGAATATGTTGTTTATTATCATGCTTCTCATAAATTTTAATTCTGTTGAACATTTTATATGTTGAATAATGAATTGTAAAGAAGTTATGATAGCATTTCTATGTTTTAAATTTATGTTTTTAAGGCTCTGTTTGGACAAGCCTTACATATGGTATTAGAGCTTTGGTTTTAAAACTTGGACCAGGGCCTACTCGCCTACCCACTTGTAAGAAGGAAAGTTTAGGATTGGAATTGTTCCAACACTAACCTAGAAATCTAAACAACCCTTAATTTGTTATATTGAAACCCTTTACCCTGAAACCCTAAACAATCCCTAAGTAATATATATATATATATATATATATATATATATATATATATATATATATATAAGTGTAAATATAAATTTGGGCCCGAGGGCCAAGCTCCAAGCTCCACCTTCACCTCCACCTAACCTGCAAGCCAAGCAGACAATTTTTTTTTATACAGATCTATATACATATAAACAATATGCACATTGAAAATGAAAATGGTATAATATTATACAAATTGAAAGTGTTAAATGAATTTTAACACTTTCTTTATATATATCAATTCTGCCCAATAATTTCTAAACATATATATAAATAACCATATATGAATAAACATATATAAGTGATAGGTATTTAAAACTATATAATATATATCGACCCAAAAATTAATAACCTACACTATCCCTTGATCATCAGAGCTCTCCCATCATAGATAACACTTGTATTTTCATCCACTTTAAGTTGAAATGCAGAAAATACGCAAATACACAGTAAAAATACAAACGAAAAACATCCAATAATCTCCATCGGATTCCTTTTCTATTAAAAATTCTACAAAGATCACTGCTTAATGCATTGAGCATGGCTTTTAAGTCCCACTAGGGCCAGTTCACCAGCCAACCTAGTGCACAAGCGCTATGCACCAATTCATATGTAGGAAGATGGGATTGACTTCCTGGAACATAAAATATATTTTGGAGCTAACAATCCCAAAAATTTCCTAATTTACAAGTCAAGAAAACCTAATCTAAGTGATTTGCAGACACCGACTATAGCTAGGCAAAGGAGGTAACAGTAAATTTCTCTCTCGAGATGAACCAAAAAAATCAAAGACAGAAAAAATGAAAATGACAGAAGCTCAAATGAACAATCGAGAGGCAAAAAGATGATTTAACCATAACCTAATGAATGGGCCCTAAAACCATGAAACATTCAAACTTAACCTCGAATCCCCGCCAAATTTAACAATTAATCATCCATTGAAATGTCTAGACATTATAGAGAAAAGCAAGATGGACGTGTATTACCAAACGACGAAACACTTCTTCCTCAAGATGAGATTAATTTTTCACCAAATTTGGAGACATGGTTTAAATAGATGTAGTGGCCGATGCTACTACCCATCTCTATTTCCACTATGGTTAACCCCTAGTGCCTGTGAGTCATTGCTCTGGTGTTGAGTCTTTTCCCATATCATTTTAATGGGGAACCATACACAAATTCCAACGCCCAAGACCAATCGCCAAGCCACGAAGAAGATCCCACAACGGGCATTCTTTTCTCAATGCACCAAAGTCGAGACCAAGCACCCAGAGCACTCAACACCGAGATACAAGTGTTCCATCCAAATCCACGGGTAAGCACCTACCACAAATCATGCACAAAGCACCAAAGCCAAGTGATCAAATGCTAAGCCAACCACAATAGAGGTCACTGCCATCATAGTTGGTCCTTTAATAAATCTAACAACCATTACAAATGCTACAACATAATTTCCACATGCTATGATCCTTGGTTGCAAAGCCATGAACAGACCTAGACTAAACATGGCCATGTCAAGACCTGCATCAGACAGGATTGCTATTGAATGTGCCACAATTCTCGGCATATGAACATTCCACCTAAAAGAAACAAGTGCCCATATAAGGCCTATTAGGCTGGAATATGTGTTGGTATTTCTAATGAGTTTCCCCCAAACCATGATGAGAATAAGTTTGGTCGTGACGCTTGTAGGGGAAATCTGTTTATGTTTTTCATCATGGCTTTTTGGGTGTAGCTCTGTAGTGGAACTGGATCCTAATTTAGAGAGGCTAGGACCTTCCTTCTCAATATGGATTGATTCATTCCCCTGGGACATAGCCCTGTTGCCAACGCTGAAATATTCCCAAGCATATTCTTCCTATGGCTATTGGTCATGACAAATTTCTGGCAAGCTGAGCCTGCCAAGAGGGAGAGTGGAGAGTGGAGAGACGATAGAGCGTTATGGAAATGTTTTGTGTAGAGTTTGGGGATGGAGAGACGAGAAGAGTGTGTGTAGGGTTTTGGGGGGGATGAGAGCCTGATGGTGGGGGGAATGTGGCCTTCATGCGTGCCCACACTTTATTTTTATTTTTTTAATTT
>JZKD02S1653879.1:43310-69960 GCA_000966675.3 Picea glauca | reverse complement strand
CAAGGGTTTATATAATAAAGTTGTGGTTTTCTATATGGTTTCATATATCTTGTGTGGTGATTGTATTCAGATATCTTTGGATCTATTGTGATATTTTGTATTTAGGTATTTGGTTCTTAACAATAGTTGCCACAAGTATTTCAATGGCAGTGAGTGAAGCATCCCATTCATCACCAATGATGCAGGCAACTTCACGACCTTCTCAGGGAGAAACTAGTAGGGGCAGGGGTTCTAGAGGAAGGAACTCATTTCAGAGACCATCACAGAGGAGTGCACAGGTTCAATCTCGTGTTACATGTTGGAGATGTGGAGGACCCCATTACTAGCGTGACTACCCAAAGTTGCAAGAAATATTTGTGAATAGAGAAGGAAAGGCCCTGATGGGAAGAGAAAGTGGTAGCCACCAGATTTATGCAACAATTAATAATCACCAGTCAGAACATCAATCCACAGTGGTGGAGTCGTTAGGTATGCTAAATCATATCAATGTTAACATTTATTTGATTCTAGTGCTACATATAGTTTCATTTCACCATCTACTTTAGAAAAGAGTGGGTTGGAAGCCTACAAGCACGATGAATTTAAACAAGTTGAGATGGCTTTGGGGGAGAAACAAGCAGTAGGACCTAGCGTTGATAATTGTCTAGTAGACCTGGGAGTGTGTACTACCAGGTTGAAGGTATACATCACTGCTCTTAGGATGTATGACCTAATCACTGGAATGGATTGGTTAGGATCCCATCGAGCTATGGTAGATTGTTTCACAAAAAAGGTGCTTTGTGTTGACAATGAAGGAAGGCCAGTAGAGATCCACGGTGTATGGAGAAAGGTGTCTCTATGATTTATCTCAACTATGAAGGTTAAGCAGTGCATGAGGAAAGGGTGTCAAATTTATGTAGTGGAAGCAGTGAATCAAAGGAAAGGACCCTCCTTGGATTAGTACCCAGTATTGTCAGAGTTTAGGGATGTTTTTCTAAACGAGTTGTCAGGGTTACCTCCTGAGAGGGAGCTTGATTTTTCTATTGAGCTAAAACTTGGTGCAAAACCAACTTCCAAGACTCTGTATAGGATGACAGCGCCAAAACTTTGTGAGTTGTAGATGCAGTTGAAAGAGCTACTCGACTTAGGGATAATAATGCCCAGTGTCTCACTTTGGGGTGCACCAGTAATTTTTGTGAAGAAGAAGGATGGTTCCTTATGATTGTGTATAGATTACAGGTACTTGAATCATGCTACAGTGAAAAATAGGTACCCAATGCCACAGATAGATGATCTCTTCAATCAGATGAAAGGAGCAATGGTATTCTCAAAAATTGTTTTAAGATCAGGGTATCACCATTTAAGGATTAAGGAGGGCGATATTTCTAAAACTGCCTTTCGAACTTGGTTTGGGCATTACGAGTTTGTTGCAGTACCTTTCGGATTGACCAATGCTCCAACAGTATTCAGGAGCCTCATGAATGGTGTATTCCAAAAGTACTTATACCACTTTCTACAAGTATTTCTAGATAATATCCTCATCTATTCCAAGAACGAAAGTGAACATGAGGAACACTTGCGAGTAGTATTGTCCTGCCTTAGAGAGAACAAATTTTATGGGAAGTTGTCGAAGTGTTCCTTCTTCCAGAAATAAATTCACTATTTAGGTCATATCATTTTTGGTGAAGGAATCTCTGTGGACCTAGAAAAGGTAAAGGCCATTAGGGAATGGCTAGTGATGAAAAATTCTCATGAGGTAAGAAGCTTCATGGGGCTAGAAGGTTATTATCGGAGATTTGTGGAAGGGTTCTCTAAAATAATGAAACCCATCACCACTTTGCAATGCAAGGGGGTTAGGTATGAATGGAAAGAAGAATGTGATAGTGCATTCATCGAGCTTAAGAGGTTACTAACTAGTGCACCAATTCTACGAATGTCGGATATGGAAAAGGACTTCATAGTCTACACGGATGCCTCAAAGCAAAGGTTGGGGGCCGTGCTAATGCGGGATGGAGGAGTGATAGCGTATGCTTCAAGGAAGTTAAAGAAACAAGAGGAGCTTTATGTTACTCATGATTTAGATTTGGCAGCTGTAATGCTAACTCTGAAACTTTGGAGGCACTATCTGGTGGGGCGAAACTTTGAGCTCAAAATAGACCATGAAAATTTAAAACATCTCTTCATTCAAAGGGATCTTAATTCTAGGAAGAGGCAATGGAGTGAGTTCATGAGTGAGTAAGATTTTGGTATTTCATATATCAAGGGAAAAAGAAAATGTGGTCACAGATGCCTTGAGTAGGAGACCACATGTCTTCTCCTTGGTACCCTTAAAATTCAATCTAAGAGAATGTGTGTTGACGCAACTCCTTGGAGATAGTTGGTATTTAAAGGTTACTTCAAACCTCCAGAGTGGGAGGCAATTAGATCCAAATTATGAAGGATATAGCCTGGAAGCAGATGGAATATTAAGATACCGAGGAAGGATGTACATCTCCAAAAGTGGGGATATTCAAAGAATTATACTGAAGGAATCCCATATAGCACTTTATTGTGCACATCCGGGTGTGAATAAAATGTACATAGACATGAGGAAAATCTTCTTCTAGGTAGGCATGAAGCACGATGTAGTCCATTTTATCACTAAGTGCCTAGAGTATCAAGAAGTGAAAGCCGACCACCATCACCCAGCAGGTCTCCTACAACCATATGATGTTCCTATGTCCAAGTGGAAAGTCATTTCTATGTATTTTGTTGTGGGGTTGTCGCTCACATATCATAGACACAATGCCATTCTTGTAATAGTTGATAAGTTAACCAAGAGTGCTCATTTTATTTCGATTAGAAACACTTACGATGTCACTGATGTGGCACGTGTGTTTGTAAGTGAGGTCATCTATTTTCACAGGATACCCAAGAATATCAATTCTGATAGGGACTCCAGATTCACTTCTAGGTTTTGGACAAGTTTGCAGTCAGCGTTGGGGACTTAGTTGAAATTAATCATAGCTTATCATCCTGAAACAGATGGGAAAACTAAGAGAGTAAACCAAGTCATGGAAGACATGCTTAGGATGTATGTCATGGATAATCAAACCCATTGGGAGAAGTACCTACCTTTGGTAGAGTTTGCCTACAATAACAGTTTTCATAGATCCATCAGAATGACACCCTACGAAACTTTGTATGGAAGGCCATGCAAAACACCATTGAGTTGGGAAATATTAGAAGACCGAGTAATAGTTGGGCCATAATTGATTCAAGAGATGGAGGAACAGGTGATTCAAATTAGCAAAGACTAAAGGAAACACATGATAGATAGAAAAGTTATGAGGATGCACACGGGACTGCCCAAAGTTATAAAGTGGGAGATCAAGTTTTCATTTATATTAGGCCTATTAAGAGTAACATTTTGTTCAGGAAGGGGACAAATTTGTCACCTCGATTTATAGGACCGTTAAAAATCCAAGAGAAAATTGGACCCATTTCCTATCATCTCGTACTGCCACCCCACTTGCATAAAACTCATAATGCTTTTCATTTATCTGTTCTATGTCATTATGTTGTTGATGAATCACATAAACTAAATTGGAAGGAATTGTAGGTATCAGACGCGGGAACCCTCACGGTAGAACCATTACTCATATTGGACCGTAGATTCCGACAACTCAGGAACCATCTGGTAGACCAAGTTAAGGTCCAGTGGGACAAGTATAGTCCAGGACCTGCTACTTGGGAGGATGCCAAGACATTACGATGAGATTATCCCTCAATTTTTTTGACCACCTCGAGAATAAGTTTCTCGAAGGTTGGGTGTATGTAATGCCACCTTTTGACTTAGACATCTAGGATTACCAGAGGCCTAAACACCTTTTTTTCTATTCAAAATGAAACTATTAATGATACACTTGAACTTTTAAGACGTATGAACCGTTATGAATGTTTAAATGTTATTTGAATGATGATGGATATGATGTGATCTACTATGTGAATGTAAATTCTATGAATGTTTAAATGTTATTTGAATGATGATGGATATGATGCGATCTACTATGTGAATGTAAATTCTATAAATGATTAAATATCACTTGAATGATGATGGACATGATGTAATCTATTATGTGAATGAGAAATCTATGAATGTTTAACATTATGTGAATGATGGTGGATATAATGCAATCTATTATGTAAATGAATATTCTATGAACGGGTAATGTTAGTTGAATTATGGGGATATTATGAGATCTATTTCTAACTTGAAAACTTTGATATTAAAGTTGTTGGTATGTGGATACCAAATTGAGATTATGGTTTTATACAATTACATGATGATAATGCATAGATATGTATGAGTTTGTGTTATAGACTAATTTGCAAGTCAATGGGCTATGAAATAGCCAAGGGACAATGGTAATAAAAGTGGATGTCATGACCACCAACCGAAAAAAAATATGGTATGAATTTTTGTATGTGAAATTATATTGGTACAAATGCATTGTTATGATATATGGACCAGTGTAGGTTTTCAGGTGGTGAGACTGCCCAAAAACTGAATAAACGATGACAAAATTCCCAACAACACGGTGCCACTGTATATTCCATTGTAGGGTGTGGACCCTAGTCTTGTTAGGAGGGGTGGAGGCATTTCCCACCATGTATCCTCCGAAACCTGGAGTCATGGGAGGACGATGTTAGGTCACGCTTCCCTAGACATGTGATGATGATTGTCAGTTGCCTGTTGGGGAAACTTGGTCAAGATAGTGACACTTTCACTTACGGGTTCTATTTGGAGTTAGATAAATATAGTTGATGCTCCAATATAGTCCAACAAAGGAAGGATAGGAATGGAAGATGGAAGTAAGTTAGGGAGGAAGGATGAATAGAAATAGTTGAGAGTGTATGGAGATTTGCCTTATGGTGGAATTTATTGTTTTTCCTTTTGAAAAGAAAATGTGTATATATGTATATTCATAATTACTTAACTAAACTACAATTGTCTAAATAAACATTGTTGAGCTAGATTATTATAATTAAGGGATTTTGCAAACATTTGATTGGTTTATTATCTTTTATAAAATGAGTAGTCTTGTTGATTGGATTGGATGCATACATAAATTACTATAGAGGTTATAGTTATTGTTATTATTACATGCACGAGACTTGTATGTACTAGCTACACATGCATTTCTTGCACATGTACACTAGTATGTATGATTTTTATTGGCTTACTTACTGATAGTGTTTTTTATTGGATATGAATGTGTGAACCATGTGTCATTTCCCTTGTATCATAAAATACTTTAACTTCTAGATGAAGTTTCCTGAAGGGTGGGTGTATGTAACAACCCTAATTAATTAATTAATTATCATGATTAAATATTTGTTTAATGAATATTAGTTTAATTAATTAATTAATTAATTAATTTCATAATTAAATATTTGTTTAATGAATTTTAGTTAATAAATTATTAATTTTTATTTTGGAGACTTAGTGTATCGGTAGATGGACCCATTTATGGAAGGGGGGATAAGGTGGTTGAGGTTTAATGGGGGGATAAGGCGGTGAATAATGAGAGAAAGGAGGATAAGGCAAGGGGAAACACTCAGGAAGGGGGTCTTCTTCTTTGTTTTGTGATGCAGGAGCATCGCTAGCAGCAAGCGAGCACGGAGGCAGAAGATAGCTAGAAAGCACCATCGCACATTTTTGAAATGTTTTGAAACATTAATGTAATAATTAAGAGGAAGCACACTTAGATGTTGTAAACAGATCACGAGCGATTTGCTCTCATCTATAGTAGGTGGAGGCATTTATGCATAGTTAATGAAAGTAGGTAGATTTGAATTCCAGATTAGACAGTTAGGAGCGTAGGAGGGAAAACCGACTATAGACACCCTCATCTTTGTATCATTGTAACATTATCAATTGTATCATTAAGAATAGAGAAGAAGAAAAGAGTAGTAGAGAAGAACCCATGTATAGAAGTTTGAATTAATGAAAAGAGATTTGATTCAGATTCATGGTGCTAGGATGCTTTCTGTGTATACATGCTGAATGGTATGCTTATGGTTGTTTATTCTCTATGTTATGAATTTTATTTAAGATCATGTGAATGTATGATTTCATGTTGAATGTTTGAAGTCTGAAAGAAGGAGAATGAGTTTCAATTGTTTCTCTTCCTGAGTGAGAATTTCCTGCAAGGAGTGTAGTGAAATTGTCCGCAAGGAGCGCATTGACGAAGGTTCAGAATTTATCTCTGAAAGGTCAGGAGAGATATCGTTGTTCTCATTCCCACAGAATTGCAGGTGAGGCACACAGGAGCCATGAAAGGTGTGTGCAGGCCGGTTGAAAGCTGAGAACTTATCAGCCAAGGGGAGAGTTGAAGAATTGTTGTTGCAGAAAAGTGCATAGAGTTGAGAGGATCAAATACCTAGAAGTGTTTGAGGGTTTCCGCAAGGAGTGCGTGCAGGAGTCTTTTGGAAGACTCGAGTTTGAAAAGAAAAATTAGAAGGGGTATCACCATCGAAGTGTTCAAGGGAGACAATGGTCGAAGACATCCCGCAAAGGTTAAGTTCCAGTGGAATCACCTTGGTTTATTTCGCAAAAGTTATCAAGGAGAAAAGAGCGGTCAGAATTCTTTGTGGAGAATCCTCAAAACAACGAAGACTGTAGGATCTAGAGAATTTGCAGGGTAGTTAGAGGCAAGTGAGCTTACCACTCTAGGACCCAGAATCAACGTGGAATTTTGATCATGATTTTCAGCAGCCGTCGGATCATTTCAGCATTTCGATGATCCTAGCGACGAGGAGTTGAGCACAGTGAAGAAAAAGTCCCAAAGTCAGGAGTTGCAATAGGATTTGAGTTAGAATTTTGGGATTTCAAAACTTCGGGTGTCAGGAGATGGAGGAGATAGCATCTTGGGAGTGAAAGTCCCAAAAACTGGAAAGAGTGACAAGTGGCAGGAGTCTACGTCCAAGATAGGAAGTGGTTGAGTGGACAGGTGGCGTGTCCTCGTCAAAAAGGTGCAGTCAATCCTTATTGACTATTTCAGGGTTTGGAGGTTGGAGAGTTGGGAACTTTGCATCTGGATTTGCGAAATCGTGAAGTCCAAAAACCCGATGAAGTGAGAGGTATGTTTTGGGGCCAACCTTTGTTGAACGTGTAGGGATTCGACATTTTGGGATTTTAGAGGACAAAGGATCGGGGTTCTTTGTTTCGAGATTCCCAAAATCGAAAAACGCGATAACAATTTCGGCAAATCGGCATTTCAGGTTTCGATAGTTGAAGGGTCAAGAAACTCAGAAGGAGAAGTTGTGAAGTCGCGAAACCCAAAGTCCCGAAGTTGCGAAGGGGCGATTCTATTTTTGGGTTAGGATATTTGGGTTGATGACTCGTGTTTGATAACGCAGTCACTCCCAAAAGGACCTGTGGATACACTGTTGATTGTGAAGGGTATTCCCGAGGGGAACCCAATGAGTCAATCAGGCTAAAAGGGCAGATTAGAATGATCCTATGTGGACCTTGGACCTAAGGATTTGGGGGTCTGCATCAGTTGGGGTATCAAAGAACAGAAAGAGTCTTTTCTTTCTGTAGAAGAGGAAGGAAAAATATTTCTCAGCCATGCCACCGAGAAGAAGAGATAGACCAATGCCTGATCCAATGGTGGAAAGTGAAATGCATGAACTATGTGCCAGGCTTGATGCCATGGAGACAACACAAAGGCGCACAGTCGAAACTGGGGATATCAGTGAGGCTGACAGTGAAAATGAAGCTGGACATGGAGAAGAAGTCACATTCAAAGATGTTGTAGACGAATTCCTATTCAGGGTTGTCGCAAGGATAGGTGCCAGGGAAAATATGGAGATTCCCATATATGAAGGAAACCTGGATGTTGAAAAGCTTCTAGATTGGATTAGAGCTCTGGAAAAATACTTCGACTATGAGGATTTCAAGGAAGACAGGAAATTCAAACATGTTGTCTCTAGACTTAAAGGGCATGCAACATTATGGTGGGATGAACTGTAGGTTGACAGACATTGCAAAGGCAAGCAGAAAATCAAGAGTTGGGATAGAATGGTTGCAAAGATGAAGGCAAAATTCATACCCAAGGATTATCAAATTACTCTGTTTTGGAGAATGCAGAATTTGAGATAGAAGTCGATGTCAGTGAAAGAATACACTGAAGAGTTCTATAGGATAAACATTAGAGAAATTCATCGGGAAAGTGATGATGAAATGGTGTCCAAATACATGAATGGTCTGAGATATGACATTCAAGATGAGATGAGCACGATGATCATTAGGAATGTAGAAGATGCTTATCATATGGCTTTGAAAGCTGAAGAGAAGTTGAGCCAAAAGCAAGGTCAAAGAGGTCTTGGCAGAAGTCAAGCTAGAGGAAAAAACAATTGCCCAAGATAAAGCTCAAAAACCTCAAGAAGAGGGAAAGAAACCTCAAACTCAGCATAAGAGAGGAGGAAGCTCACAGAGAGGATAGTATGCTGATAGAAACACTTTTCCTCGAGCCATAGAAAGAGGAAGAGGCAGAGGTGGAGAAATAAAATGATTTACCTATGGAAAAAATGGACACAAATCGTATGAATGTCCAGATAGAAAGAAAGAAGGAGGTAAAACTCACATTGCTGAAGCACAGAGACGGAATGTTGAGGCAGAAGATGTTGAGGGTGAAATATCACTAATGATGAGGAAAGTTCTCTTAATGCTAGAGAAGGAGGCAGAGAACCCAACCCAAAGGAACAAACTTTTTCGAACTGCTTGCAAGACCAAAGACACGGTATGTAAAGTCATTGTGGACAGTGGTAGCACAAACAATCTCGTTTCTACAGAGATGGTAGAAAAGAAGGAGCTGGAGACTATTGAGCATCCAACCCCATACAGAATTTCGTGGCTACAAAAAGGACATCAGGTAAATGTCACTAAACAATGTTTAGTTGAATTTAAAATAGGAGGATATAAGGATGAAATACTATGTGATGTCATTCCCATGGATGTTTGCCATCTATTGTTGGGTAGACCATGGAAATATGACAGGAATGTGATTCATGATGGGAGAAAGAACACATACACCCTGGAGAAGAATGGGAGAACTCACATGTTGTTGTCGAGTAAGGATAAAGAAACAAAACTAGAAGTGAGCAACACTGTACTTCTCATGAGTGGGAAGGAACTTCTTGAGGTTAAGAAGAAGGAATATACATAATTTATTGTGGTCAGGAATCTGAGAATTGTTTTGACCAGTACAAAAGTGGATGATTTACCAGAGGAAATCCAGAAGTTACTGGAAGAGTTTGCTGATATAGTAGTGGATGAACTACCTTGTTCGTTTCCACCGATCAGAACTATAATTCATCACATTGATATTATACCTTGAGCTAGTTTACCAAACAAAGCAGTTTACAGATTGACACCACAAGAGAATGAAGAGGTCAAAAGACAAGTCCAGGACATAATGGACAAGAGATTGGTTCGAGAAAGCTTGAGTCTGTGCGCTCTTCCAACAATGCTCAGCCCAAAGAAAGATGGAGGCTAGAGGATGTGTACAAAATCAAGAGCGATCAACAAGATTACCATCAGATATAGATTTCCATTGCCAAGGATGGATGACTTGATGGATTTCCTGAGTGGAGCAAAGTTTTTTTCAAATATTGATTTGAAAAGTGGATATCATCAAATTAGAATGAGAGAAGGTGATGAATGGAAGACAACATTCAAGATGAATAAAGGGATGTATGAATGTCTTGTTATTCCATTTGGATTAACAAATGTGCCTAGTACTTTCATGAGATTGATGAACGAAGTCCTGAAAGATTTCATAGGAAAATTCGTCATCGTATATCTTGACGATATACTAATTTTCAGCAAAACAGAAGAAGAACACTTGAAGCATTTGGCTACAGTGATGAGAAGACTACAACAAGAGAAGTTGTTGATAAACATGAAGAAATCATCATTTATGAGGACATAACTCATTTATTTGGGTTTTGTTATCTCTGCAAATGAACTAAAAATGGATCCAGAGAAGGTGGATGCAATCAAGAATTGGTCATCGCCGAAGAGTATATTTGAAGTTAGAAGCTTCCATGGATTGGCTAGTTTTGACAGGAAATTTATCAAAAATTTCAGCGGGATTAGTGCACCGATGATGGACACGGTGAAGAAAAGACACAAATCTTTTCACTGGACAGAAGAAGCAGAGAAAAGTTTCAACTTGCTGAAGAGGAGGATTACTGAACAACCAATTCTAGTGTTGCCAGATTTCAGTAAGACATTTCAGGTCAAGTGTGACATGAGTGGATTTTCAATTGGAGCAGTATTGAGCCAAGATGACAGGTTGGTCGCATACTTCAGTGAGAAACTGAATGAGGTGAAGACTAAGTACTCCACATATGACAAGGAATTCTATGCAGTCATATAAGCGCTGAAGAAATGGAGACATTACTTGGTTCCTAATGAGTTTGTTTTGTACAGCGACAATCATGCTTTACAATTCATGACTCAATAGGACAAATTGAACTAGAAGCATGCAAAATGGGTTGAATACATGCATAATTTTACTGTTGTAATTAAGCATATTTCTGGAACTGTTAACAAAGTTGTTGATGCTTTGAGCAGGAAATGTTTGCTGATGCAGGAATTCAGAGTCAAAACATTGGGTTTTGATAACCTCAGGGACATGTACAGAGATGATCCAGATTTCAAAGAGGTGTATGAGGCATCTGAGAATCCAATTCTCAGGGACAGAAGTCAATGGACCGAATATATAATCCAGGATGGATTATTGTTCAATGGAAATCAGTTATGTATTCCAAAATGCTCCATGAGGGAGAATATGTTGAAAGAAAAACATAGTAGAGGATTGGTCGGACATTTCAGTCATGAAAAAACACTCTCAAAGTTGAATGGCTCATATTTTTAGCCAGGGATGAGAACATATGTTAAGAGATTTTTGGATGGATGTAGAATTTGTCATCACACAAAGTGAAAAAGGCAAAACAGAGGGTTATACCAGCCATTACCCATACCTGAGAGGCCATGGGATGCAGTGAGCCTGGATTTTATATTGGGGCTGTCAAGAACACAAAGAGGATTTGATTCAATATTTGTGGTGGTAGACATATTTTCAAAGATGGCACATTTCATACCATGTCAAAAAACCAATGATGCAACTCACATTGCGAACCTGTTTTTCAAAGAAGTCATCAGACTTCACAGCTTACCAAGGAGTATTGTTTCTAATCGAGACACCAAGTTTGTAGGACATTTCTAAAGGACTTTATGGAAGAAACTGGGGACAAGTTTGTCATTTAGCTCAGCTTATCATCCTCAGATGGATGGGCAGATGGAATTTGTGAACATGAGATTAGGAGATTTACTGAGAATCCTCGTGACTGAACACCAAAGTCAGTGGGATCACATTATGCCACGGGAGGAATTTTCTTACAATGATTCAATCAATAGAAGTACAGGGCAGAGTCCATTTCAGATTTTTTATGGAATGCAACCCAGGGGTGTGTCTGAATTGAAAGATTTAGAACATATTGAGTTCAGAAGTGCTAGTGCAGAGGATTTTGCAGAATCAATGAAGGAACTTCATAGCCAAGTGAGGGAACATTTGCAAAATTTGAATCAAGAATACAAGCGCAGAGCAGATCAACACATGCGATAAATTCAATTTGAAGTTGGTGATCTGATTCTTGTAGATCTGAGGAAATAAAGGTTCCCAAGGGGAACATATAATAAACTGAAAATGAAAAATATTGGACCATGCATAGTCATGAAGAAATTTGGGGTAAATGCATATGGGATTGAATTACCTGATGGGATCAAAATTTCATCGATAGTCAATATTGTGGATTTGTACCCTTACAAAGATAGAGAAGTAGGAGCAGACAGTGAATAGACAGAGGCTCAGTGGACTAAATAAATGCCTGTAGCTAAAAAGCCACAGATGGAAAGTATACTTGACAAGAGAATCAACAAGAAGACCAGGAGAAAAGAGTATTTTGAATACTTGGTCAAATGGAAGGGACATCCAATTGAGGATGCCAGCTGGGAAAATGAAGCAGAAATTCAAAAGCATGGACAGATCATGCAAGAGCTCATGAACATGAGTCCATGAACATTTTCAAGTAAGGGAGTATGATGCAGGAGCAAGCGAGCACGGAGGCGGAAGACAGCTGGAAAGCACCAACGCACATTTTTGAAATGTTTTGAAACATTAATGTAATAATTAAGAGGAAGCACAATTAGATGTTCTAAACAGATCACGAGCATTTTTTTCTCATCTATAGTAGGTGGAGGCATTTATGCATAGTTAATGAAAGTAGGTAGATTTGAATTCCAGATTAGACAGTTAGGAGCGTAGGAGGGAAAACCGACTATAGACACCCTCACCTTTGTATCATTGTAACATTATCAATTGTATCATTAAGCATAGAGAAGAAGCAAAGAGTAGTAGAGAAGAACCCATGTACAAAAGTTTGAATTAATGAAAAGAGATTTGATTAAGATTCATGGTGTTAGGATGCTTTCTCTGTATACATGTTGAATGGTATGCTTATGGTTGTTTATTCTCTCTGTTATGCATTTGCTTTAAGATCGTGTGAATGTATGATTTCATGTTGAATGTTTGAAGTCTAAAAGAGAGAGAATGAGTTTCAATTGTTTCTCTTCCTGAGTGAGAAGTTCCTACAAGGGATGCAGTGAAATTGTCCGCAAGGAGTGCATTGACGGAGGTTCAGAGTTTATCTCTGAAAGATCAGGAGAGATACTGTTGTTATCATTCCCATAGAAGTGCAGGTGAGGCACACAGGAGTCGTGCAAGGTGTGCACAGACTGGTTGAAAGTTGATAACTTATCAACCAAGGGGGGAGTTGAAGAACTATTGTTGCAAAAAAGTGCACAGAGTTGAGAGGATCAAATACCTAGAAGTATTTGAGGGTTGCCACAAGGAGTGCGTGCAAGAGTCTTTTTGAAGACTCGAGTTCACAAAGAAAACTCAGAAGGGGTAGCACCATCGAAGTGTTCAAGGGAGATAAGGGTTGAAGTCATCCCACAAAGGTTAACTTCTAGTGGAAGCACCTTGGTTTATTTCGTAGGAGTTATCAATGAGCAAAGAGTGGTCAGAATTCTCTATGGAGAATCCACGAAACACTGAGGACTGTAGGATCTATAGAAGTTGCAGGGTGGTTAGAGGTAGGTGAGCTTACCACTCTAGGACCCATAATCAATGTGGACCGTTGATCATGATTTTCACCATCCGTCGGATCATTTCAGCATTTCGGGGATCCTAGCGACGAGGAGTTAAGCATAGTGAAACAAAAGTCCCAAAGTCACGAGTTGCGATAGGAGTTGGGTTAGAATTTCAGGATTTCAGCACTTTGGGTGTCAGGGGATGGAGGAGACAGTGTCTTGGGAGTGAAAGTCCTGAAAACCTGAAAGAGTGACAAGTGGTAGGAGTCTACATCCAAGATAGGAAGTGGTTGAGTGGACAGGTGGCGTTTCCTCATCAAAAAGGCAGAGTGAATCCTTGTTGACTATTTCGAGGTTCGGAGGTTGGAGAGTTGGGAACTTTGCATCTGGATTTGAAAAATTGTGAAGTCCGAAAACCCAATGAAGTGAGAGGTACGTTGTGGGGCCAACCTTTGTTGAACGTGTCAAGATTCGTCATTTCGACATTTTTGAGGACAAAGGATATGGGTTCTTTGTTTTGAGATTCCCAAAATCGTAAAACATGATAAAAATTTTGTTGAATCGACATTTCAGGTTTCGGTAGTTGAAGGGTCGAGAAACTTGGAAGGAGAAGTCGCAAAACCCGAAGTCCGAAAGTTGCCAATGGGCGATTCTATTTTCGGGTCAGGAGATTTGGGTTGATGCTTTGTGTTTGATAATGTGGGCACTCCCATAAGGACCTGTGGATACACTGTTGAGTGTGAAGGGTATTCCCGAGGGGAACCCAATGATTCAATCAAGCTCAAAGGGCATATTAGAACAATCTTGTGCGGACCTTGGACGTGAGGGTTTGGGGGTCTACATCATTTTGGGTGGGTAATATTTTGAGATTAGAGAAGGAGAAGGTGAAGAGAGGGAGTTTTGGGGACTGGATCTTTATTACTAGTTTTGCTTGAGGAGCTTGCTGGAGGATTGTCACAGGGGGCACCTATTGCTGGGAATTTTGGGCTCGAGGGCCAGGAAACCGCAAAGAATATTGGGGCTAGGGAGCCAGATAGGTTGTTCCTAGCTGGCTGGAAGGTTAGTCAGTTTTGGGAAGAGTTTCAAAACAACATCAGGTTGAGGTAGATATGTTTTATTATCATCATTATTATGTTGTTGTTCATTATTTATATATATTGTTCATAACAATTATGTTGAATATGTTGTTTATTATCATGCTGCTCATAAATTTTAATTCTATTGAACATTGTTATATGTTGAATAATGAATTGTAAAGAAGCTAGGATAACATTTCTATGTTTTAAATTTATGTTTTTAAGGCTCTGTTTGGACATGCCTTACATTAGCAAGCACTGGCATGTAGCTTGTATTTATTAGAAATAAAAAAAATATATGAATATACAAAGTTTACATTATTAATAGGGTTGTTATTTTAACCCTACAAAGAAGATATCCATGAAAAAGAAATATATTGTTCACAAGAAATCAAGCAAGATTAAGCATACTGTTACAATGATTGTACTTTGTTCGGAACATGGTTTGGTTTAAGTGAAGAAGCATACACGCTCTGTTTCCCTAAGCATTAAAAAAATATGAATACATTAATATATATGCATTGAAATGAAGGAATCCAACATTACTACACTGGCTAATCCACTTCTCTCCCTCGCATAGTGAAAGGGCAGATACATAAATGTTTCCTCTACCACATGGCATTATAATTTATGAAAAAGTAAATGTTAAATGGTTGCTCTCCACTTGTCCTTACTCCCTATGCTAATACTTGATATAATTACAATATAATCACAAGCCACAACTGTAAAATGTAAAAAGTTAATAATGTAAATGTAAATGTTAAAACTAAAGTAATCTAGTGTGGAATAGCTAAATTATGGTTAGTGGCTATTGATAAGTAGGCTTAGTAATTTTTTAAATCATGTTATGTAAAAGTGAAAATGTAAACATGATAAACTCATGATTTCATAAATGCAAGAGAGTTAATTATGCAAATTTCATTCATTGATTTGAACATAAGACGAAACATATGCCAGCATCTTGAATTCCTATCTATCAAATCAAATTTTATAATTAAAAAAGTGATTAAATTCCCTATTGATTATATATCTAAATGATTATAATATTATATAAGTAATATAAAAAAAATATAAGTAATATTAAAATGATATAATTATTTTAAATAAATAATTTAAGAAATTTGATGAATTATATACTTTTATAAAGTAAAACATGGGAAAATTGAAGAAAAAGGAGATTGAATTTACGAAAATAAGCAAAAACAATTCATTAAAAAAAAAAAAAATCAAAAAAATTAATAATAACATTTATAAAAGGAAAATATTTCTTTTGTAATTAAGAAACACTTTTAATATAAGTGATAATATAATATTTATTAATTAAATCTATGATCTATTTCAATGCTAAACTGATGATGTCCAAAAACAACCAAGTTCTATATATTCAAAATGTTATTAGTCCCTATCGTAGGCATAGAGGGACTATAGTGATCGATAAATCGTCAACTTCATATTAGTATGTCCTTTGACCACAAATATTTCCATATTATCTATTGTTGGAACCAAGGAACCGAAAAGATCGATTTTTATATGAAAAAAGTACCATATTTGTCATGATTTGATTGGACAAGGGATTGGAGGTCTTATTACCGGCTTCGCTATTCCCGATGTTATATATGTTGGAATATCCAAAGTATTTGATCGTATATGGTCTTTTTGAATCATATATTTTGTTATGCATTCATCGAAGGTGGATTAATGCTAGCATTAATTCGAATGTTTGGTTTAGCATTTTATGCTAGGTAAATTTATGGCAATGTTTGATATGGTGGAATATCCAAACTTTGGCCTTCCAATACATTCTATGGGGTTCAAACTATTGTTACAAAAAATATAATAATTTTTTTGGGATACGTCAGAGACCTGCCACATTGAATTTTTTTCTTAAATGTTTACAAAGAATTTCTAAAAGACTTAAATGTTTACCTAACATGCTTGGTAGTGTTGAATGGTTACTTAACATGCTTTTTACAAGACATTTTCTTCCGTTTTTAAAATTTATATGCTCCAGTGGCATTGTTGTTTCACTGGTCCATGCTTGTTTTTTGCATGGCATTGATTTCTTATTTGCGTGTTGTTGTTGTTCTTGCTTTCTTGTTCATGTTCTTGTAGTTTTCACGTTTGGATTTCTGCAATCGTGATTGGAACAACATCGTTCTTGGGGGAGTGGTTGCTTCTTGCTTCTTTCTTCGTTGTATGTTGTTTATTGTTGCTTGATTCGACTTTGCAGGGTTTCGATCCTGCACCTGCACTTGGGACTTTTGGTGCTTCTTAGCTGGGTTCTTATTTGTTGCTTGTTCTTTTTTGCCTAGGGTTTGCAATGTTGGGATGCTACATCCGCGATTGGATCTCTGGTTACATTTTTTTGCAGTGGAGTTTTCATATAATACTATTAAGATAAAATAACAGACTAAAAAATTGCAGGCGACGTAAATTACATATCTTATGCATTGAAGTAGAGTTTGTTAGCCTCAAAGTATATTTCATAACTGCCGATGATTTTTCCATGGATTATGTGTTGCTATGGTTTCATAGTTATGAGAGTACCTTTTGTTCTGTGGGATATATAGTTGTTCTCTCCCTTTTATTCTCCTCTTCTAAGTTGTGTTTCTGACTCTATATTTTCTCACATTTTTGTGGTCATTCTGACCGACCGCCGTTCGGTTGCATACTTAGCTAGTTTTATGGGCGTAGCTTTGTGGATAAGTTCTATTGAACTATGGCAGGTCGTGTTCGTTGTATACATTAGCTTTCCAAATTAGTTTTCTTTAAAATAAGGGCTCTTGGACATAAGAGAATGCAATTTATGAAATTATAGGTTTCTTGGACAACATAAGTTAATGATCGCGGGTTCTCGAGGTGGCGGGATGAAAATTGGTCTTATGTTGTTCTGTGCCTTGCAAATAGCACGGAGAGTTTTGTGATCATTTCGACTGACCTCCATTCGATTGCATACTTAGCCAGTTTTATGGACATGGCTTCGCAGATGCGTTGTATCGAACTATGACAGGTCGTGTTTGGTGTATACATTAGCATTCCCGAATCAGTTTTATTTAAAAGAAGGGCTCCTGGACAAAAGAGATTGAAATTTATCGAATTATAGGTTTCGTGGACCACATAAATTAAACATAGGAAATATGTAATTTTATAAAGTAGATATATAAAGCATGCACGAAACCCTCATCCCATACTTAGCCAGTTTTTGCATCACGGGTTCTCGGGGTGGCCGAATGAAAATTGATAATTGGAGAGTTCAACGATATACAAATTGACAATCGAACTTGCCGAATATTTGAATTTTAAGTGCCTTATGTCCAAAAAATTTAGCATTCTCGAAATAGTTTACTTTGCGTACGTCTTACATATGCTAGTGGACAAAAAAATAAAATAATAAGTAATCATTTTTTGGATCGCGGGTTCTCAAGGTGGCGGGTTCTAAATTGGTCTTCTATTGTTCTGTATCCTACAAATAACACGGAGAGTTACGCGATATACAAATTGATAATCAAACTTGTGGACTATTTGAATTTCAAGGGCTCATGTCCACAAAAATTAACATTCTCGAATTACTTTTATTTACGTACGTTTTACATACGGCCGTGGAAAAAAGCACAGGAAAATAGTAGTAACGTTTGTTACATAGGGCTCCATGCTCGCTACCTTCTGCTCTTCCCAATAGACATTAAATATGCTTTCAAAATTTAGAAACAACTAGACAGGTTCGAAAAGATGGGATTTAATAACTAGAAATCTCGAGGACGTCTCCCATTAAAATGAATAGACAGGTGAATATTATGGGATCTGGTAATTTCTTTTTTCCTGCATTTTGAATTTGCGATTTTTTTTTTTTTCTTGTGCTGCTTTAGTTTTGTTAAAATATTTAGCATAGTTCACGAACGTGTCACTCACAGAGGCCTTGACGTCATATACCTGTTTAATATTGTGCATAACTTAGATGTCAAATTTGAGAATCTACTAGGATATGAGAATTTTAATACGTGTTGCTAGTCACTATTCAGCGTACATATTCGAAAAGATTGGCATTAATAAGTGAAAATATCGATAACATCTTTCATTAAAATGAGTCAACACAAAATCTATGGAATATCATCCAGCATTGCTTTTAAATACTTATTGCCATTTCTCTCTATCATCAAAGAGTTGCGCTTTAGGGTGCCTTTGTTCTAATGTTCCTGGTCATGGACATGTAAGACAACTTAGAGATGCAATTAAGGGGTAGATGAAAGAAGAGAGACGGGTTTTATGTGACGTGAGATTTGAGTAAAAAAAAAAATATGTTATACAAGAGAAAATCAGACAGGAGGAAAAAAAAAAGAACAAGTATGTTCAAGTTGGTGTTCTCCCTGTGTTCGATGCTTTGGTTGGTTGAAAAGGATGCCTGGAGATTTGTTTGTTGAACTTCTTTGTTTTCTTGCTGGGAATTCTAATGGATTTTGAGGTCACGTGCAAAATAGTTCTTCATTTAAGTATATAGATTCTTCCAACAACACAGATTTGGAAAGTGTATCGAATTGTACAGATCCCAAAAGAATTTGTCTTCCTCAGGTGCGACGCATTTACACTGTACAATGGCTTGCAAAATGACCTATCATGTTCGTAAATGACGTGAAATATTACTCCATTTGTGAATGTAACCAGAGGTGGGTAATAAAAACTGTATGGGTGGATAAAACAACATATTATCACTATAAAAGTTTCTATTTCAAATTTTTATGAGCTATATGTGGGTCTAGTAACCGACTTGACAGAAAGCCATGTTCTTTGTCAAAGTTTGTTCGGTTTCCTCTGGATGTAGTTGCAGAATCCACATATTTGGCGTCACCTCCGAACATTCCAGACCTTTCTGTGGGCCACCATACCTCCACTGCTATGAGGAAAGATACATTCTGATGCCATCTGCAACATTTCATACAGTTGCCAGACCTATGCTAGTGCATTTTGCAGCATATGATGCACTTGGCACACCTCTGTTGCCCGAAGAAGTTATGTACCTCATCAAAATTTTATTTTTCATTTGGGTTGGACGTTTCTTCCAATTTGTTGTAATAAAACAAAGAAGTTCAACATACAAATCTTCAGGCAGGGTTTTCAACCAAACAGATGATCTAATATAGGGAGAATACCAGTCACTACATACTTGAATTTTTTTCCCCTGCCATAGTTGTTGTGAAATAAAACGACTCCGTCCACTTTGAAATCGTCCTGAATCACATTTCTAAGTTGTCTCGGATGTCAAGGGTCAGAAACATTGCAAGGATAGCACCTTAAACCCCAACTTTTCAATGGCAGAGGGAAATTAATACTTGACAAAGAATGGAATGTTGAACAAGCATCCATTGCAAGCAGGCCATATTTGGAAGAGATAAGGTATTCAAAAAACTGGGATAGATGTATTTGGCATCACCGATTAAGTACAAAACCCAAAATTGATATTCAACTCGTTTTTTACGAATAAAGAGTTTGAATGTCAAGAAAATTGTCAAGAAGCTTCATCAATGTACATGTTTTTTATTGGTCGGTGGCAAGCAAAATCACAGTCATTGTCGCAAATAGCCTCAGTTGTATTTTGTAACCCATCTTATTTGAATATAGAATAATTTCGGTTTAATTTTTAATAGTATTTTCCAATTTCTAGTATTTTTTTTAACTGTATATTGTACTTTCTTCCCCTGTGTCGTTAAACATGAATGCCGAGATTTTATTTGTGCTGCCCACTACTTCAATATAATTAAAGCCTAGTCTGTTATTTCTTTACATTTTACATTTAAGCATAATTTTTCATAAGCCATAATTATGTGGCACCGGCCCTGTATTTGAAGAAAGAAATTAGAGGACCCGTCCTGCTTCCATTCTTCGGGTTCCATAAATAGAATGAATTAATGAGTTACAACAAGAAGGATCAAGTATTGATGCAATGTTCATGTTTAGTATGTTGGATATATTGCAGCTTCTTCTATTTGATAATATCCGTGCATATATACTAATATCATTACTATTGGAATAAATACAAAAAACTTCCTCTTCGGCAAAGCTTAGGAAATTATGTTTGGGTTTACGGTATTAAACAACTATGTTCCCTATTCCGTCATATACATCTTGCAGCCAAAGATTTTCCGTAGTCTGCAATTTATGCGTTAACTTCTTGTAACTGACTAGGCGGTAAAAAAACTTGGCATTAATAAAGGAACAATTGAAGCTGTCTTAATTACTTAAGTGACAGCAAATTTTGATTGCATTTAATTTAATTTAGATATTGATGTTTATGGAGAGACGACGTTTTCTCATGTCATTGTAAGGAATAAAAGATGAATAGATGATAAGGAGTTTATCTCATTGAGACCACAATGCAATTTCATGTTTCTTGTTGCGCTATGTACATCTTGCAGTCAAAATTTTCATGGTTTAAATGAAATTTGCGAACCGAAGAGAATCCTGCAAATTGGGAGATCATTTGCATTTGAAACAAAAACAATCCATTAATATATATTAGTATGAATACTATTCAGATAAATATGAAAACTTTCTCCATTGATAGATACTAGTCTGAATACTATTGAAATACATATCAAACCTTTCTCTTGGCCAATACTTAGCCAATTATCTGGCCACCAGGCCCCAGGTTCGCAGTACCGAGCACTTATTATGTCCCATGTTCCGTCATATACATATTGCAACCAAAGAACTTTAGTGATCTGTAGTTTATGCTTTTACTAGTGAGAACCCAGTAGGGGTTCGAAAACATTGCCATTAATAACCGGGAAAAAAAGGTTTTTTTCGACTGCTAGATACTTATCCCTTTTCCTGACCATTATGGATTTCTGGTTTTATACTTAGTCATATTTCTATGATGCGCGGTTGTAGGGTTCACGGGCTGACATATCTTTATCTCCATCTGTATCTTCACATGATGAATCCAACTGACCGCTATGCCTTTCCATACCTAGGCAATTTTATGGTTGCGGTTACCGGATCAGTGCATATGAACTGGCCTTTTCTTCTTCCTGCTCATTATCGCTTTCTGGATATATAATTACTACCCTTTCTATGGTATCTGGTTCCAGAGTTGGTGTGCTAACATGTCTTCATCTCCATCTATATCCTCACACGACGGATCTGACCGTTTGATGTTCCTTTCCATACTTAGCCAATTTTATGGTCATCGTTGCAGGGCCAGCACGTGCAAACCCACCTGCTTATCGTTCTGGTATATACATCTTGCACTCAAAACATCCGTGATCTACAATTCCACCATGGGTTCCTACGGGCGAGCTCAAAATTGGGCCTCCATTGTTTCATGCCCTACAAATAGCACCCAGAATTCTATGATATACAAATTGACAAGCGGACATGCGAACTGGCTAATTCAACATTGCACTTATATTGTTCCGTGTCCTCCAAACAATGCTCCCAGTTCTGCGATATACAAATTGACACACGAAATGCAAGGCTAACGGGGTGGATATTTCCATTGTTTGTGGATGTTAATCCCTATGAAGTATCTAACAGTATCTAGAAAATTATTTTCAATACTAAATTAGCTCTTAGTAGTGACAACTGGACAGAGAGGTATGAAACAATTGGGATTTCACCCTCCACAATATAGAAATTGACTACCGAATTCCGACATCGTCCGCTCTTCCATGTTATATATTATGCATTCAAATGTTCGGAGCAATAAAATTTGAACGTCGGGGCCTCACGTCTGCTGCAGACACCTTCTCAGCCTGTTTTGGATCCTTCTGTTGCGGGATTCACGAAATGTGCAACTCCAAGGTTACCGAGTTGGAAAATATTTATCTCCATCTATATAGTCACATGAATAATCTGACCGACCGCTGTTGCTTTCCATACTTGGCCAATTTTATGTCCATGGTTGTCGGGTTGGTGCAAATTTCATCTCCATCTATATCCTTGCATGGAAAATTGGATCGCCCACTGTTCCTTTTCATACTTAGTGAATTTTGTGCCCGCGGTTTTCGATTTGGCACAATTGAACTCTGTTCTTTTTTGTTCCATTATATACATCTTCCACTCAAATTTTTTGTGATCTATAATTCCACTATGAACCACTCCATCCTTTTTCCCTTTTTTTCTTCTCGTGTATTATGGGACTATAAAGTATGGACATGATATCTTATATAGCATGTACGAATTCTACATTTCATACCTAGGGACATTTTGGATCACAGGTTCTTGGGCGGGAGGGCTCAAAATTGGGCCTCCATTGTTGTGTGTCTTACAAATAACACCCAGAATTCCGTGATATACAAATTGACAAGCGGACCTGCGGACTGGCTGACTCAACATTGCACTTCTCTTGTTTCGTGTCCTCCAAACAATGCTTCCAGTTCCTCTATATACAAATTGACACACGAAATGCAGGGTTGGCAGGGTGGATATTGCCATTGTTTACAGATGTTAATCCCTATGAAGTATATAAGAGTATCTAAAAAATTATTTTCAATACTAAATTAGATCTTAGTAACGACAACTGGATAGAGAGGTACAAAACAACTGGCATCGCACCCTTCACAATATACAAATCGACTACTGGATTCTGACATCATCCTCTCTTCTGTGTTATATATTATGCATTCAAATGTTCGGAACAATAGAAGTTGAACCTCGGGGACTTGCTTCTTCTGCGGACACGTTGTCATCCTGTTTTGGATCCTCCTGTTGTAGGTTTCATGAAATGTGCAACTCTTGGATACTATTTTGGGTTGGCATCAAGCTTTGTTGTACCACAGTTCACAAATGTTTCAAAGTCTCTGTTGCTACCTCAGTTTCCATCCGGCCCTCCACAATATAGAAATTGATACCGGGTTCACATCTTGTACTCAAAATTTTCGTGATCTACAATTCCACCACAGACTCCTTTGTCCTTTTGCCCTTTTCTTCTTCCCGTGTATTATGGCTCTCTGGTTATATACTTAGTCACCTTTCTATGATCGTGGGTTCCACCATTGGTGGGGTGACATCTTTATCTCCATCTATATAATCATTGGTTTTCCATACTTAGCCAAATTTATGGCCACGGTTGTAGGGTTGGCAGTCACAAACTATTTTTCTTCTTGTCCCCTGATGTACATCTTGCACTCAAAACTTCTGTGATCTACAATTCTACTGAAGACTTCTCGAACTAGCAAGATTCATTATACCATGGTTCACAAATGTGCTTCCTAATATACATTGGTTATGCTCTTACTACTAACTCTTACAAGTGACAGTTGCACATAGTAATATGAAACAGTTAGCATCCATCCCTTCACAATATAGAAATTGACTATCGGGTTCTGACATCGTCCCCTCTTCCATCTTACAGATTATGCATTGAAATGTTTTGAACGATACAATTTGACCTTCGGGCCCTCACGTGTTTTGGGCAGACATTGTGACCCTATTTTGGATCCTCCTGTTCATGGATTCATGAAATCTCCAATTCTTAGTCAATTTTTTGAGTTGGCCATTCAAAATCTGTTGCTTCTTGTTCCATGATATACATATTTCACTCAAAATTTATCTAATTTAAAATTCCACCGTGGACTCGTTGGACCTTTTTCCCTTTTCTTCTTCCCTTGTATTATCGCTTTGTGGTTATATACTTAGTCACCTTTCTATGATCGTGGTTTCTAGCATTGGTGGGTTGACATATATTTATCTCCATCTATATAATCACACGACGAATCTAACCGACCATTGTTGCTTTCCATACTTGGCCAATTTTATGGCCATGGTTGGTGGGTTCGCGGTTTCGAACTCTGCTTCTTGTTGTGTTATGTACATATTTCACTCAAAACTTACATGATCTACAATTCCAATGCGGGCTTGTCGAACTCGCAAGCTTCACTCTACCATGGCTCACAAATGTTTTAAAGTATCTCTCGCTGCCTTGCGCAAGGTTATATTATCCCTTCCAACTTTTCATTTCATTCATCGTCTGGAGCAAAAAAAATTTCTTATAGACTTATGGAAGAAAGTCAACAACAGTTTTGTGGAGATACAGTAAATATTTTTGCACACGATGACTAGAACTTCCATTGTTCTAGGGCATACTTTTACTATTTATGCCATTCCTCCCAGAACAAAGTGATTTGGACCTATGGAATCACTCATGTAGGCTACGTCCTTGAGGTTTTTTACTGTAAGGAAGTGGTCTCTTGGTGCGCTGAAAAATATATTCCAGGAAAAAGAATTATTCCACTACGCGACCATTCTCTTGTTTCTTTGTCACCTCAGGTCTTTCGTGAGATGTTAAAATTGTCGGGGCCAACATTGACGTTCAGAGGACAAGACTGCAAGCAGTTTCTAGAAAAACATCATAACGGGTTGGACATCTTAGCCGACTTCCTCAAAGACTCGACAACAGTTCCTAAATATATCACAAGGTTGCAGGTAAGTTCCTTTAGAAATCCATTCTGGGAAATTGCTTGGCGGTTTACAAGAATAACGGGTCAGGCATCCATGACAAGCATTTCCCATATAATTATTTATATTTTATATTTCACAGTCAAGGAACAATACATTTTCAATTGGGGGAAGATAATTTCCATTGAGCTATGTTCCCATTTGTCACGATTCAAAGAATCGAATAAATTTTATATGTCATCCTACTTGATTTTCGCAATTCTGCATTGCTTCCCGTTTCCAAAACTTTCTCTTTCCAATAAAATAAATTGTGGGTTTGAACTAGTAACATTCTGGTACGAGGCCCTGTGGAGGCACAAGGCCTCCCATTGTTTTTATGAAGCTTTTAATGGATTTGTCTCAGTTTTCAAAGATTTACTGTTAGGAAAGAATGCTCCGTGGATGTCTGGCCAGGCAACCAAGTTTTTGAAAAGGACGGGAAGACTTGAGCAAGAGGAAAATCACAGTGTCCTCATGGTCTTTAGCTCTAAGGAAAATCATGCCTTCCTTCCATGCCACATAATGGACAAGATGTTTGTTTCATAAATAGCAAGGCAATATAACCACTGGTTGCATTTTTTCCATGACAAGAAAAAAAAATAGTTCATTCCTCTGCCCAAGAAAGTCGGAGACTTCGTGTGCAGAAACATCAAAAAGATTGACGAGTTTTCCGCCCATTTCAAGAAATTGAACCTAACGTACGTTGAAAGGCTAAAAGGGTTCGAACCTAATGGCATTTTTCAAGAACATTTACTGGTTTTTGGCTTTAACACTTATTTTATCCATAGACACCTAACCCAAGACAGGGACAATGTCGACAACAATCCTGCTTCTGCTAATTGCGACGCAGAGACATTGTAAAGCGCGACTGGATTCTATAGACAACATGGAAAAGTATCCAGTGAGAAGAGTACCCAGTCCCTCGCTAGCACTCTATTACACATTATTTTCATCATCCCTATGACCGTTAATGATGTAAACCTATCTGTTTTCTTCAGAAGGGTTAGTGGATTGAGTTCCTGAAGAAATAAGGGAGAAGAACTTTTCCTGAGAAAAGAAGTTGCATTTTCCTTTGCAAAAACCCTATTAAATAGGATTTTCGCATGCTATACTATAGCTAGGGTGTGAAAATGCCTGATTTTCATAGGCTGCACCATAGCTAGGTCGTGAAGTGTTCACAGGTTGCTAGACAGACAAGGTGCGAAAATGCTCATACGTGGGAAAAACGAGCATCTTCTCGATGCTTCTATAAGGAGAAACTTCCAATGTGAGGTGGAATCCAAATGGTTTGGATCTTACTCGCTTTCATGATTTAGTGGGAATCCTAACCTCTTCACCTTATCCTCTTCAACTTATAAAGTGAGAGGAGCTCTCATGGAAAAGGTTAGCTTTTGATTTTGGAGCTTGGTTTGGATTGAGCTTTGGAGATTGTTAGCTTGGCTAGATGAACCATTTTGTTAAGATAGATTGTGAATATTATTATATCTATGCTCTCAGAAATCTTGGAGTGGAAGTGTGTGGGGAATGAAGGATAGTTGGAAGGGACCTTATGACATCAAGGCCATGGTTGTAATCTCGCTTTCACATTTAATATGATACAGTAATATGATTCTTTCCTATAAATCTTGTTGTGTTTTATTGTATGATTCCTTGATCACATACATAGGTTTATATTGATTTTATGCTATTACTATCACTTTGGTTGGTTGCGTTCTTTTGCAGGATCATCATTGTATGAGCATTGGAATGGAGCTAGGATGGTGATGGCGAGAGGAAGCGACGTTTAAATAGTATGTCACCTATCCCTCTAGGTCGCAAAGTGTTCGCAGGTTGCTAGATAGGCAAGGTGTGAAAATGCTCATACGTGGGAAAAATGAGCATCTTCTCGATGCTTCTAGAAGGAGAAACTTCCATGGTGAGGTGGCATCTGAATGGTTTGGATCTTACTCACTTTCATGAT
>JZKD02S1653879.1:28996-43260 GCA_000966675.3 Picea glauca | reverse complement strand
CTAGAAGGAGAAACTTCCATGGTGAGGTGGCATCTGAATGGTTTGGATCTTACTCACTTTCATGATTTAGTGGGATCATCCTAACCTCCTCACCTTATCCTCTTCAACTTATAAAGCAAGAGGAGCTCGCATGGAGAAGGTTAGCTTTTGATTTTGGATCTTGGATTGGATTGAGCTTTGGAGATTGTTATCTTTGCTAGATGAACCATTTTATCGAGATAGATTGTGAATATTATCAGATCTATGCTCTCAGAATTCTTGGAGTGGAAGGGTGTGGGGAATGAAGGATACTTGGAAGGGACCTTACGACATCAAGGCCATGGTTGTAATCTCTTTTTCACATTTAATATGATACAATAATATGATTCTTTCCTATAAAACTTGTTGTGTTTTATTGTATGATTCATTGATCACATACATAGGTTTATATTGAGTTTATGTTATTACTATCACTTTGGTTGGTTGCGTTCTTTTGCAGGTTCATCATTGTATGAGCGTTGGAACAGAGCTAAGATGGCGATGGCGAGAGGAAGCGACGTTTAAACGATATGTCACCTATCCCTCTTTAGTTAGTAAATTCAATATCTAAAACTTAAGGAAAGTGTCATGTTCTGGTGTGTTTTGTTCTAGATCTAGGTGGATCTAGGGAGATCACTTAGTGTCTGCACCTACCGATTTATCCCATAGCACACTCCTAAGAGCACGACATAACAGAGCATCACTTCGACGGTCCACCCCAGTAAGAAAGAAACCCAGAAATCTTTGAACGGAGGAAGATATAATAACCCTCCTCGCATAAATATTGATATTTCTCACAAAATTCCACTGACGAAGAAGAGAAAAAACAATGCAGGGCAGGCAGAGGAACTCGAAATTGAAAGTGGAAAAGTGCATCTTCATATTGAAACTGAGCACATGCAGAAAATTGGGTCGTCCACAGTGGAAATATCCGAGACCGACTTTTTTGACGTATATGAATCCTTCGTAATCCATAGCGCTATTTTTTATAGCCAATCTAAAAGTATGGTCATTGAAAAGAGAGATGTAACAAACATGAAAGTCAAATCTCGCACATAGATTAACTTTAGAGAAATGCGGTCGTCCCAAATATCCTCATTTAACCAGGTAACCGGTGAAATTCTTCGTGATTCCATTGGAGGAATTTAGACATAAAATGCCAATCTGAAAGACCGCCTCAATGAATTTGAGTAGGATTTCATTGCAACCCTAGAATTTTCTAGTCCTTTGGAAAAAATCGTGCCTGCTACCACTGCATCCACAATGAAAGTATCCTCTACCCTCCTTGCATGCTCTAGAGCCCTTGTAGAGAATAACATCAACAAAAGAATGCAACTAGTTATTGAAGCCCGGGAAACATCTCAAAATGTAGTTTCCTTCGGAAAGAAGGCCAATGATTTCCTGCAACATTTGGAGACGAATTTAAAAAATGAACATTTATGTGATCAGGTGTTGGCCCATTTTTCCAACTATGTCGTCGACACATCGGAATTGAAAAGAAGACAAAAGAAACTCCCCTCCCCAAAGCAGACCAAAAACATAAAAACATGATGGTAAAATAAAGTTAAAAACCTAGAGCTCATTGTCAAATCATGTAAAGAAGTCATATCAGAAAAGGAAGATTTATTCACAAGCTTGCTCCAGATGGACTTAGCCAGAACTACCAACGAGGTTCAAGATCCAAACTTAATTCTGAAATCCTTATCAATCACCAAAGAAGCCTTCCAGGAACAAGTTGATATTTTAAAGGGGTTGTCTTTCGAAAAGTTTTACGGCATACTTGAACATTGTCTAGATGAGCACAAGTGCTGGGTACTGGACTATGCAGCAAAAAATGAAGAAATTGAACAGAGTCTGCATAGTATTTCAATGGATCTAAGGAAATTTGAAAACGACTTTACGACATAGAAATCCAAGAAGAAATCAACATGACCCCCATGAAAAGCTACATCGAAGAATGGTTCCAACAAAGAATGGACAGCCTTGTCCAGGAAGGGCTACAACTGGTCAACAGGACTCCACTGACCATCGACGACAGCAAGAAAAACACATCGGCTTCATAGTAAGTCTATACTGGCATCTTGTTTTCTTTATCAACCCAGTTTAACTCTATGTTGTCATCTCGTTTTCTTTATCTATCCACTTATGACCTCTTTAAATAGAAAATTGTAACCAAAGACTTAGAACTTCCAATTTATTATTTTCAGGTATTCCTCTCTACCATCATGCACTTCTTTCGACGTTCCTAATTCTTGTACTTATTTATTTTTATGGTCCACGAGAGCCCCATTCCCAGTCTATATGACAAACACATTTAAATTTCCAGAAACATGTAACAGATATTATTAATTTTTGATAAATTCCAAAGAAAACTGATTCGACAATGCCTTTATTATATACTAAATTTTGGGTTTCCAAGAACCTTTCTTTTTTGTTCCAAATAAAACTAATTTAGATCTGCTACGTTTCTTGTGTCCTGTTGTATGCTAATTTTTTCGTCTTGAATGACATTCTTACTATTCTACTATATCCTAACTTTTTGGGTGTCTAGGAACCTATACTTTGATAGATTTCGATTTCTCTTGTGTGTAGAACCCTTTGCTTTAAAGTAAACTAGTTCGAGAATGTTAATTTCTTTATGTTTTCCTCCACGAAACTATGTAACATACATTATTACTATTCTATTGTATGCTTTTAAATGTTGATGTAATTTCCATAGATATGTAACATACATTATTTATTTTATAATAAGTTTCTATAGTTCACAAGTCTGCTTGTCAATTTGTATATCGCAGAACTCTCGGTGTTATTTGTAGGACACAGAACAACAGAGGCCCATTTTTTAGCCCGCCAGCCTGAGAACCCACGATCCAAAAACTGCCTAAGTATGGAATGAGGGCTCCGTGCATGCTCTATAAAACATGTGCAAAAAAAAATAATTCGGCAATGCTATATTTTTTTTGTCTAAGAAAAGCCTTACTTTTAAAGCAATCTAATTCGGGAATGCTAATTTTTTTTGTGTTTTTCTCCACAAACCTATGTAACAGATGTTATTAATATTTTATTATATTATTTTAAATGTTCATGTAATTTCCAAAGATATGTAACAAGACATTATTAATTTCTGGTAAATTTCTATAGTCCGCAACTCTGTATCTCATTTTGTATATCGCGGAACTCACGGTCCTATTTGTCTATTTTTTTGTGTGTGTTTTTCTCTACGAACCTATGTAAGAGACGTTATTACTATTCTATTATATGCTTTTAAATGTTCATGTAATTTTCAGAGATATGTAACAAACATTATTAATTTCTAGTAAATTTCTATAGTCCGCAACTCCACGTCTCATTTTGTATATCGCGGAACTGTCGGTCCTATTTGTAGGGCACAGAACATCTGAGGCCCAATTTTGAGCCCGCTAGCCCGAGAACCCACGATCCAAAAACTAGATATGTATGCAATGAGGCCTCCGTGCATGCTCTATAAAATCTCATCCTCATACTTTATAAAAGTACAAATTTCGTATGTATAGAACTAAATATATACTTTATAAAAGTACATATTTCGTATGTATAATTTATTAATTTCTGATAAATTTTTATAGTCCACAACTCCGCTTCTCAATTTGTGTATCGGGTGCTATTTGTAGGGCACGGAACATCAGAGGCTCAATGTTGACCCCGCCAACAACCCGCAATACATTATAAAAGTACATATTTCCTATGTATAAAACTAAATATCTACTTTATAAAATTACATTTTTGGTATTAGTTTACCTATAATTTCATAAATTTCAATTTCTTTTGTTTTAAAGAGGAACCCTTGTTTTAAAGATAACTAATTCGGTAATACTATGTTTTGCATGCAAACCACATGTATTTCAACTTTCTAGCCACGTGTCTGGTCGCATTTACCCCCATCCCAACCTGACAGGAACTACGCTACCACGCAACAATTGTTTAATTAAACTATCTTCAAAATGTTGAATAAGACTATATGCAAATTAATAAAACTATCTTAAAAAATGTTGAATAAAAATATTTGTAAATTGAAAATATAGAGTGAAACTTTGAGAAATGAGAAATATACATTGTAATAAGAGTGGTGAAACTTTGAGAAATGAGAAATATACATTTTAATAACAAGAGTGGTGAAACTTCTCTGTAAATTGGTTCTTTCGCCCCTAAACCTCAAGGTAGTCTCTGTATATCTCCACCATACATCTATGTTTCATAATATTACTATTTGCTTCCATCACTAAAAATAAAAATACAGAAAGACAAGGTTTACTATGGCATCGACACGCAAATGTATCCACATCACGAGAACCCGCTAAAGCAGATGGAAGTGGCAATCTTCCATTGGATTGGATTGCTTTGCAGTTTGCAGTTTTTTTAAGTACGTTTGGACACGTACCTCTATTTTTCTCAAGTGCAGTCTTCTAAGGGATTGGATTGGTTTAACCAGTTTTTGCAATCATAGACAGAGCAGAAGGCCTGCAAGCAAGAGAGGGCCAAAAGTATAGCTGCAGCTACCAGAGTTAGGAATTGCCACGAGCCGGATATGTGTTTCTTCACAAACTTGACCACTACAACTTTCCATTTTTTGTTATAATATGTATTTACATCCTCGATCACTTTGTCTAGAAATTCAACTTTTCGGACATGAACGCACTTACCCATGCTGTTCCAGAGTCTCGCAACCTCGACGTTGCCTTGGAGGTGGTTGGAGATAATTTCGTTCTCTCTCAACAATCTTACATCTTCTTCGTTGTCGATTATCCCGTTCATAAAATCCGTGTACCGTGTGAAAACCAGCGGACTGGGCACTGCTAAAGCTTCAAATGCCAACAGATTTCTCAACGTTATCTCCGTGTTGGTATCCAATTTTACTCTGGGGAGGTAAAGCGTGGCAGTCTTCTCATCAAATTGTATTGTGGTGAGGTCCCCATCGGTAGGGACGAATTTGACTCCCACAGAGTATAAATCTGCCACGGATGGAATAGCCAGTTCGTCTCGCGTGGGCGGTATGATTTTCAGGAAGGATTCTTCGCCCCTCCCCTCCTCGATTCCCTCTCCTTCGACCTTCTCAGATTTGATGGTATCTTTTTTGACAAGAAGATTCAAGGATCTTAGGTTCACTACTCGCTGATGTAACTCCGTGAGAAATCAAAGGGGGCGAACGTTTAGAGAGGAGAGAGCCTTCCATAGCAAAGTACTGAAGGCCTGTCTAACTGTTGAAATGTCTATTGTATCAGACGACTCTGTTTCTTCTTCATCACTTGGATTTGGATTCTGATTGTTGGAAACACTAGGGACGATGGCGTAGTACAGCACCTCTAGGACGTGCCCTATCTCGTTTATATAGAGATTTGAGGGCAACTTGAAGGTGAAAGTAGAAAATTCTTGGCAAACAAGCCTTAGTAGCCTCGAGAACCTCTCGTCTTCCTTGACTTTAGAACCCATCTGCAATTCCAAAAGCTTTTGCAATAGAAAGAGGGGAAGTTGATTTTCCAGCATCATCAGATCTCTTTCAATAGAGTTGTGAGCAACACTGGTGCCACTCAGATGTAAGACTCGACCCAGTTGCTTGAAGACCGCGTCCGGTGTTTCGTTGGCGTGTCTCACATAAAACTGCAAATAGTCAAGAAGGAAGGCGGCGTCCAGAGACATGAGCCATGCCAAGGTTTCTTCCTTATAATCGAGAAACTTGTGATAACAGCTCCGGATTTGCCAGTCGTGCTTCTTAAACTCCTCCACAACGACAGACTGAAACTTCCCTCGTTTGTTTATTATTTTCTCAAATCTGTGAACAGCTGCAAGTTTGTAGCGCTCCATCTCATAGAGCTCAGACTTCCAGTGGTGATAAGGGCTGATAGAAATGGTTTGGGGAATGTACGCTTCCGGCTTCGGTGCCAATGACTCTTTGGGCACATTAAACATGGATGCACAGAACTTCTCCTCCACTTCTTTTTGTAGTATATCCAGACCTTCCTTCATTTGAATAACCCAAATATTCTCATCGATCTTCCGTTGAACAATGTTACTGTTGGATTCCATGTTTCAGGGTCAGAGACAAGGAGACGCACACAAAATTGTTCAGAAACGTTGGGAAATATACGAGAGAGGAGAAGAGAAAAGTTATGACATGTATGAGACAAGTGTGCATCCACGGGCTTATATAGAGGATAACTGCATTAGAGTGCGGAGGTAAGTAGCGGCTGAACACTTCATCTGGAGGTGGCGGCTGGTAAGCCCTTCCCAGAACGTTTCCGTGTCAACGTATGAGTCGTAGAGGTTATTGCGACAGGGGGTTATAGGTGTCTAACAGTTATTATTAATAATTGCAAATATACCTATGGCTGTTATCCTAAATTTTAGATTTTCAAGAATGGGTGTCACCCCAAGTCCTTCACGGGTGTCCTGACTAAGTTGAATCACCGGTGTGTTTTAATCTTCTCCTTGTTGTGTTTTAATCTGTGTAGGCTGTTCATTGACATGGTCGTGGCTACTTCGGTGACGCATTTGATATTATCTGTGGAGGCTATTGAAGGAGAAGGCCGTAAACTAGAGGTTCACGTCGAAGGTGTAGGAGATTGCCATGTTGTTTCGGTTTAATGTGAAGAAAAAGGTACTCCTGAAGGTGATGCTGGCTGGTTTCGAACAGGGCCGCAATCTATTTGAGGTTTAGCTAATATTTTATTTTTCTTTTTACCTGCGTGTCATCGAGGAGCCTTGTTGACCACTTCGATTTAGTATTGCTCTCTATTTGTCAGGCAGCATCTGTTTTTGGCCACAAAACAACCATGACATTTGAATAATCTACAGAAAATGATACTCGTTTTTTTAAAGTGGGTTATAAATAGGGGTTAATTGGGTTTAGCTTGGATGGTTGTGAGGAATTATTGTTATGCTCCTCACCCTTGTTCAATTCCCATAAATAACATGAATAACGCATCTAAGCTTGAGCAGTTGCTGATTTTGGCTAGAGTTTGAAACAATGTTATCTTATCCTCTTGTCATCCATGTTGTTTATCTTGTTCTTTTACATTAAGTACTGAATCATAGTTGTGTTTTTAATGGGGAAAGACTAGCTTAGATAAAAAGATAGGATAGGGTGTATTGCCTTTAATTTTAAGATTTTAAGTTATAAAATTCCTTTGGATCTACTCTATCTTTCTCCAATATTCTTGAGAGATATTGCATCCCCAAACTTCAAAGTTCACATCCAAATAAGATAACATGAGTGACATGAGTCTCAAAGATGATCTTTTTCTTATCCCATAGGTATGCTAATTTACAATTATTTTCAAGTCCATAATAAGCTTTCCACCCTCCATTTATCATTTTCTCAATGCTTTAGTTCTAATTGAGCTTGTGACGAATATCAATTCCATGATACTTGTACAAAGGAACCTCCTTGAGGATCACATTCATGAAGTCCTAAAACTATTTGTCCTAAAAGTGAGGTTTGTCTTGGACTATGACCTCTTATCTAAGAGTTCCTCTTCCTCAATAGTAAGAAAACAAATTAACAACCCAAAACTTGAAGGCATGTGGCAAGAGTGAAAGTTTGCTCACAATCTACACTAATGATTGCCAACAGAGTTATAATAGGTTATCAATTGAAGATACTATTCTTCGTCGTCCTTCCAAATCAATGAATGAAATCTCATGCTCATAACTTTTTTGCATTTTTGAGGGCTTTAGTTAACCTGTTTACTTAATATGATTAAAAAATTATCGTGTGACCATCTAATTGCCACCTTCAAATGATTAACAAACTTAATTCCAACCCTTTCATATTCTCAATTAGTTCCTGAATTTTCATGGGCCTGGTGTTAATTAGGATTGGGAATTTTAACAACCTAAACCTTTAGGTGTTCACCCGCCACGAGTTTGTTTGTGGCCGTGCTAGTATATGTTGATGAATTGTTTTAATTTTCGTTTCTTAAGTGTGGTTGAATGGATTTCTACACTTTGTTTTGTCACTTATCTCGAAGGGAAACCATTTCTATTAGGTTTTTATATCTATGACATGTCAGTTGAGAACGTTGAAGTGAAACGAAGGAAAGAGCACCGCGGAATTGTGATTTCGGAGTCATTGTCAAATCGCAATGGCAAGTTTGAACAAAGTATTGGTCGCCTCTCGGGTTCTGTGACTTAAATTGCGTGGAGATTTTATTAGCGAGAAGAGATGTATCACCAGACGGTGAGCTTTATGTACTCCTGGCAAGTAAATTGTTTTTTTCTGTTTAAAAAACCTTGCATATTGGCAGAGTTCCGAACAAGATTTTCCACAGATGCGTAAATCTCATTTCGGAACGGTGCTATGAAATCCATCTATATGGACGCCCAAACAGGTCGAAAGGTTAACCAATCGAAAGAGTGAATGTTGAGTGAAATGTATGTATGTAAAGATGTAAAATAAGCATGTTGAATTAAAAAAATAAAAATTGAATTTTGTATTATATATAGAGGAAGACCTATTTGTGGCTTAGCATGGTCATAAAGTGTGCTAGAAATCATGATAGACATATTAAACAAAAGAAGTTCCAGATAGGAGACCCGATTTTTCTCTATGAAAACAAGTTTTTGCAGCACTCTGGAAAGTTCCAAACACATTGGTTAGGCCCATATGTGATAAGATTTGTGATGGAGGTAGGTGTTGTTCAGTTTGAAAAACATAATGGGGAAGTTGTGGAAGGACTGGTTAACGATAGTAGGTCGAAACTGTATAGGGACAGTGGTGCTTCCACAGCTTGAGCACACAGAATGTGTACTATAGTACTTGTATAATAATATTTTTATTATAAAAAGAAAAAGAAAAAGAAAAGAGGAAAAACAATAAAAGAGTTTGAGGTAAGAGACAAGAGGTTGAAGTTATGCATAAGGTATTGTTCAAACAATTAAACTAGTAAGGAGATAAACAAAAAATTGTCAGATAGATGTAGAAAGATGAAGGAATTGTACGCAAGAAGGAGGATTGAATTGTGACAAAGATCTATGCAAAGGGAGAGAAAATCATTAATTAGAACATACATGATGGGACACACATTAAAGAGAAAACCTGAGGACGAGGTAGTGGAGACATGTAGTCATAAATGAAAAATGGAAAGAGGATTTTGACAGGCTGGAAAATATAGTGTATGATCTGCCGGAGGATATGAAGTTAATGAAGAGTTAGGGAAATAATTAAATGTGAATGCAAGTGGATTATATTGTAAATTCATATGCGAATACGAATGGAAACAATTGGAAACAGACTGCAAAAGAAGATGAGGGGTCGACAGAAAAATGTTATTTTTGTTCGAGAATTCAAAAAGACAGAAAGAGTCGAGTGAGTTTGACAAATCCAATCAAGTAAGTTGTAGACGTGATTTATTTGCAGAGAGAAATGGAGCCACTAAAGATAGAAGAAGCCTCATCACAACAGAAGAAACAATGCACCAGGAAGACATCGATACCTATTGTTGACCTGTTGGAATGGTCCATTCAATCAGATCAAGAAAAGTGCCTGGAGGTAAGTCCCAATTAGACCCGCTCTCATTTGGGATAGCACTTTTGACCAATTTATGTCCTAGTTACCTTATTAAATACAAACTAATTAAATATGAATCTGAGAACCGTAGGTTTTCATATGAATTAAAGGATAAAGATACTAACTATCTATTCATAAAACTAGAATGAAAGACTAAAGGTCTAAGATGTAGGTTTAATCTATCCTAATATAATATATCCTAATCACGAGCAATCCACATGATGAACACAACAATAAATGTTATTACTTGCATAGAATGAATTTGTGTGGAAAGAAATATAGAATTTGACCAAGCAACTGTTTGAATCCAATATAAATTGATTAATAAATTATGTTATTGAGCATTGTATTCGTGTAGGAAAACAATAACAATTGTAAGCAATAGAATAGTAACCAAGAAATTGTTCAGAGGTTAACTTTCAGAAATCACCAAAAACTACATGCATAAACATGAATAGTCACAGTCATACAAATGTAATCCAGTGTCTTCCAAAATTTCTTAAGTCCTTTATTCAAATAAAAGTAAAAATACCAGTCCTCTTCTCAAAAGAACCAAAATCCCTTTTTCTCTTACAATCATCCTATTTATAGAACTCCCGTCGAAATATGTTACATTCCTCATATTTTTAATGGTTGGGATACTAAAGCGGTGCTCCAATTTCCCTCTCCCATTTGGGACATGGATAGGAGTACAATAATAGGATTTACTCTGCAAAATTTCAGTTACAAATGCAATTCTTCAGAGGATCCCTAACGATTTCTTTTTCGCGTCCATGGATTCCTTCCAACTATTGGGGTATTTGAGTATGAAATCTACTTGAAGTAACTACATTATTTCCAGGTCTTCCTCACTCTTGCAAATGGGAATGATTATATTCGTCCTGAGGATTTTCTCAACACGTTGCATGGCATCTTCTGTTAGGGTGATGACTTTGGAGGGTTGGATCAATATTTTTCAATAACCTCTACGTCAATCTCATTGATTGCTTCGATATCCCTTTTGGCGAGGTTCCTCTTATTGTCCATGTCCTTGATCATCGTCTGAGATGATGAAGCTTTGTCCACATCCCTTAGGGGATCCATTTTGAATAGTGAGAGAAGGTTGTTCGTCGATCTCCATACCTAAATTATGGATGCAATGATCTCTTCGTGAGTCTTTAGAACATTTTTTTTCATTATCATACCTTTCTCCATAAGTCGGAGATCTCGGATTCTTCGCTCATCTAAATACGTAGGAAGGGTTTATGGAGACAGAACTATTTGCAGTGAATTTTTCCATTCTGTGATTTTTCTACAAGCTTCTAGGGCCTTTTGATATTTTTCATGGGTAGCTTTCATCTAGGAGTTGAACTTCGTCTCTACATATGTAATCACAAAAATTATGTCGAGCATGTCAAACAATCTTTTCTTCATGCTCTGAAGTTCTTCATTTTTCTCCATGGATTTTGTTTTCACGATCTCAAGAGTCGTTGCTTGATTTTGGTGTTCTTCTATAGTATTTCTCAAGAGTTTGTTATCCATTTGTACCCTTTGGATTTCGGCTTCACCCTTTTTATTGAAAGACCTTAATTTGTCCAACTCTGCTTTGATTCACCTCCAGGTTTTGTGAGGTTTTAAGTTGTTTCATGTCACTAGCATGGTTCTTTTGGACTAGTGACACTGAATCAGTGAATTTAACCTCTAGAACTTCCTCCTACACTTGTAGTCATTTTTTTATCTCCTCCTCATAGGATTATCTCCCCTGCTAGATTTATTTTGCATGCTCATTGGCCATAGATTATTTGATAGTCTCCAAGGTCATTTCCAACTCTACAATCTTGGATTTTGTGGAGTCTAGCGCTACAACGACCTCATGGACTGATACAATGTTTACACCTACAAAAGCACTGAGTGACAAAGCTTCTTGCAGAGTGTTATCCTTTACATCGGGTCCATATTTCCATTTTATGCTCCTCTCGGGTTCATCATGGCCTTCTTCTACTCTTATCCTTTTCCTTTTGGGTGTTCTCTTCTCTATGGCTCGTGTATTGTGGTTGTAGTAATAATCATCGACTACAACCACTACTCCTTAGAACCCAAGCCCCTCTAAAGTGAGTGATAAGCTTCCTGGAACTGAAACCAAGGGGGTGCATTCTTCTATCATGGTATTGATAAAGTTGCTCTCATGGTCTAAATCAATGATGGCATCAACACCTGCTAAACTGGTGTCTTGTACTTTTGTTTCATCGACCTTATTCTTTTTACTCTTCTCATGGTCTTCTCCTCGTGCGGTCGATGTTGGTTTTTCTTTGGTTGTTGTTTCTTTTTTCCTTATGCTATCTTTCTACGAGGAAGTATCTTTATCTCTACTTTTCTATAGCATGGTCTACCTCTCTTCAACCTCTTTCTTCTTTTGTTGCTAGTATCTCTCCTCGGCTTCTTCAACTTTTCTCGCGAGATCAGATTCTTTATCTTTTTTCCTTTTCTCTTCTTCGCTTAGCCTTTATTTTTCCTGGTGAAAGAGGGCTCAAAATTGTCCTAGTCTCAGAGTCCTCTATTTCTCTTCATCCTTTCTCAATTGTTGTTTGGCTACACCAACGCTAAGTCTTTCCAGTGCTTCTTCAAAACACATAGCACCTCAGAAAAAATATTTTGTAAATCGAGCCTCGTGCATGGTTTGTGGTTCCATCCTAACAATTTTTATGTTCTCATATACCACATTTTGGGGGTCATGGGATTTGGGTTCCTTGATGCAGAGGCACAACTCCTTAATAATTTTAGCTTCCTTATTGACCTGCTTCTTATTCATCAGAGAGTATGATCCAATATGAACATGGAAGATAGACCAATATCTTTTGTTCTTTTCTAAAAGGTAGGTGGTGGCCCCCTTCTCTACAATTTTTTATGCAACCTCCCTGGCCAACAGTTTATTAGAAACATACTTGGGTAACAAGTGAGTGTTGTTGGGAAAAATACCCTATGGACTAGCAAACTAGGGTCGGGCTTGCATGCAGATGTTGATTGAAAATAAATTACTTTTAACCTACAACCCAAGATTAAAACCCCTCTTTCACAATAACTACATGAAGAGAATCACTAACCTTTTCACCGGCGTTTGATGTAGATCCTCCGTTGCACTTTGACCACTTGCTTGCGCTGCTCCTTCCACAGATAACCTACAATCAAGACAAATACCAACTACGCATGCATGCTACTTTCCTACTCAAGAGTTAGAAATCAAACACAAATTCATAAAATCATAGATAACTCGTGCATTGGGACGGGAAAAGTATTCTTTTTATTAATGAAAATGAATCAACTTACAATCAAATTTGAGACCGTCCACCGCTCCTTGAACCTGATCCTGGGCTCCTCTTCTTTGTCCTCCAACTGCTTTGCGTTAATTCTCCTTTGGCTTGACGAAAGGCTAAAGGGTTGGGACAATGGATTACAAAAATGGGCAGAGTTTCTTCGCTATAATTTTCCTCCTCCAAATGGTACCCCTACCCCTTCTTTTATAGGCTAGAAGGAGCTAGGGTTTTGGATGAACCCTCGGCCATGCATGGCCAGGAGTTTCAGTTAACTGACCCATAGCTTTTTGTTCCATCGACAACTTTCCTCTTTTCGTGCTTTGTTAGGTACACGCGGGTTGTAGTGAGCCAGCCAACATTCACACGCGTGCAGTAATGGGTTAGGGCGCGTGGGCCTTAATACAAGAGGATTTTCAAAGAGTTTGTTCAGCAGATGTTTTGGAAATGAAGGGATATGAATTGGCCTGATGCCGAGTAAGCATGTGTGGTGAAATTTAGGGTTATAACAGATTCCCCCTAATGTGTGAGGTCAGAAGAGCATCTGATGGCCGAAATACATTACCAATCTTTACTGATGTGCTGAATGAGTGAGCCCAAGGATCAAGAACTAGGAGGTGTCGTCTGCAAAATAACAAATGTCTCACCGAGGCGGTTATACCCATGCTCGGGATAAAATAGATCCATGGCTACCAATCAAATACACTGTAGATCCATGTCAAATAGATATAAAGAGTAGCCGCGAATAATACACAGCGGAGCTACATCTCGAAATCAGAAATATATACATATAGAGTACCCATCTCTCAGAAGCTGATGTGGCCTGATGGCTGTACTTCAGAGCTCGAGCAAAAACTTCAAAATCTTCTAAAACTCGGGTAGGAGTGTAATATGAGTGTACGACTGCACTACCCAGAGGTCTTCGACGGCTTGTCGGTTGTGGACTTGATAATCTTGATGATCAGACTGAAGGCTTCAGTGATTTCGAACAAAGACTTGATTGGACTTTCAGGATGGTTGGGTATGCAGACAAGAGACATATTGCAAAGGGGGAGACTCAGGCTTAGTGACAAACTTTCCTTGGACAACAACACGACAAGTGATAAGACTCAGGCAACATATATGTTAATCATAAGTCTATGAAGCAGGAGGCAACGCAAACTCTCCATATGTTTGGAAGAGTAACCAAACGGTGGAGGACACAACTCTATATAACGAGAAAAGCTTCTTAAGGTCGTACTACATCCCATAGTCTGATAATCAAACGGACGGATGTGATTTATCCAAGCGTGACTCATGATGCTGCCAATAAAGAAAATACCTTTCCCATCCTCTTTTTGGGGTATATTTGATTTTTTTGTTCTTTTTGATAATTTTTTTGAAAAAGAATAAAGGAATATTACGTTACAATGGAGGAA
>JZKD02S1653878.1:713479-744330 GCA_000966675.3 Picea glauca | reverse complement strand
TGTTTGAGAGCACCAACTCTCTGGTTTCTCTAGCACCCACTAGAAGGAAGCACCAACTCCCTGAATATTCCAGCACCAAATGGATGGAAGCACCAACTTCCTGAATGTTCCAGCACCAACTGGATGGAAGCACCAAATTCCAGTTACATAGGCTCCAACCTGTATAACAAAGAACACTTGTTCTCCCTTGCACCACCCTGCCACCCTGGTTTCTCTGGTTGCAACCAGATGGAAGCTACAACTCCCTATGTGCAAGCACCCACTTGAACTTCTGAGGACAACAATCCTCCCTAGCACCTCCCAACCTCCCTAGAATATGAATGGCTAAGAATAAATACATAGACAACTTATGCAAATACGTGAACTCTTACCTATCTTTCTTTGTTTTATAAATCTGGTCTTCTATCTTCTTTTCTGCAATTCTTCTCTTCCTCTGTATGTTTAGCAGGTCTGCTCTGTATCAACTTTTTCTGTCATTCTGCTCTGCTTCTGCTCTTTCTGTCAGAAATTCTGAGGACAACAATCCTTCCTAGCACCTCCCAACCTCCCTAGAATATGAATGGCTAAGAATAAATACACAGACAACTTATGCAGATATGTCAACTCTTACCTATATTTCTTTGTTTTAAAAATCTGATCTTCTATCTTCTTTTCTGCAATTCTTCTCATCCTCTGTATGTTTAGCAGGTCTGCTCTGCATCGAATTTTTTTGTCATTCTGCTCTGCTTCTGCTCTTTCTGTCATTCTGCTTTGCTTTTTCTCTTTCTGTCATTTTTCTCTGCTTCTGCTTTGCATTTCATCTCACTCTGCACATTTTCTAAATCTCATACTACGCATCTTCTCATTTTCCCTTTCTTACTGTTTCATTGTTTTCTCATGCGAAACAGCCCACCGTACACAGTCTGTCTCATCTTCTTTTATACACACCTACATGACGGTTCAACTTCCCAACTCTTTAGACAAAAAGAAGACAATTATCCAAGCAACTGAAACGCCGACTGAAACGCTAACTAATTTGTAATCATGAGTCCGTTTTGCTAACAGATTCCAAACTAAGGAGTTAACTGTGAGAGAAAATAGTAACCCTCCGATCAATACTTGATCTGACGGTTAAGATCCAATCGAGATTTTACACATCGTGATTTCGACACTCTTGGCGTTCATAGTTTTTGTCACTTACAAATATCGATCTCCAAAAATCCGTGAAGAAGTCAGATCAACGGTCCAGATCATTTCTTGATCTGACGGTTTAGATCCAATCGAGATTTTACGCATCGCGATTTCGGCACTCTTGCCATTCATAGTTTTTGTCACTTACAAATCCCGATCCCCGAAACTCTGTGAAGAAGTCAGATCAACGGTCCAGATCATTTCTTGATCTGACGGTTTAGATCCAATTGAGATTTCACACATCGCGATTTCGACACTCTTTATGTTCAGAGTTTTTATCACTTACAAATCCCGATCCCTGAAACTCCGTGAAGAAGTCAGATCAATGGTCCAGATCATTTCTTGATCTGACGGTTCAGATTCAATCGCGATTTCGCATATCGTGAAATTGACATTCTTGTTGCATTGTGTTCTTTGCCTCTAGATGTTGCAATTCATGAAACTCCGATAAGGGGTTAGATCAACGGTCCAGATCTGAGCTTTATTCAACGGCTGTGATTGAATCGCAATTTCGCATATCATGATATCGGGATTCCTATTGCATTGTATCTTTGACATCTCCACCACGCGATCCTCGAAACTCCGACATGGTGTAAGTCTGCTGATGTCACACATGTTAAATAACGTCCACGTGTCACCCTGATTCGTGGCTTACATGTGCTTGGCATGTTGAATCAGTCTGACACTTGTCATTACCTGGTTGTGCCACGTGTTCCTAGCTGACATGGTTTGCTGACGTAAGTCGGATCAAACGGTCCAGATGTGATCTTGATTTGACGGCTCAGATTACGTCGTGATTTTGCATATCTCGAAATCAGGATTTCAGATGTCAATAATCTTTGACATGTCCAACTCTCGATCCCCGAAACTCCGACAATGGTTTGTATCAATAGTCCAGAATCAATCTTGATCTGACGGCTCAGATGAAGTCGTGATTATGCCCTCTTCTCCTTGTACTTTAAAGAGCGTGCAGGTTATCCTTGATCCAATGATGGTCGGTTCTTGCGCTTGTATCTAATGAATGAGCTCTGTCCTCCTCTTCAGTGCACTCATCTTGTCTTCATTTAGATCTAACGACCCTCGTTATTTCAGGAAATTTGAATGGGATTCAACGATCACTGACTCTTCTCCTCCCGATTATTGTTGCACTGCTAGTCATCACTGTTGTACTTAAGCTATCACGACTAATGTACTTGCCATCAATGACAAGTATACGCTGCCTGTAAATATGCTAACAATCCTCTGTACATTCTTCCTGTACTCATGCCATTCGTTGTCTGTTACATATTTTCCAACATGCAATGCATATGAAATAGGAACATAAGGATAAAGTGACGAGCATTAAAGACTATGCAGTCTTGAAAGAGTTCAAGGATGTTTTTACAGAGATACTAGGGTTTCCACCAAAAAGAGATATTGATTTCTTTATTAATATGATTCCTGGAGCAACCCATGTATCCAAGACTCCTTATAGGATGAGTACACCAGAGTTGAAGGAATTGAAAATGCAACTTGAAGATATTTTGAACTTAAAGATGATCATGTTCTGATGAAAAGAATGAATACAAAAGCACCACAACAGATATACAAGAACAATATGCAAAATCTCCTTTATTACTATCAAACCCTTGAGGTAGGGAAACACCGTACAATGGATCCTATTATGGAAGGGATCCTCTCCTGTTCACTTGCCTCTTCGAGGGGGCATCCTCCTATTGAGCTACCACTCCAAATACAATATTTCTCTTCATGTTCCCTTACATTGCTTGAACACCTTTATATAGTGCTACCATCATCTAAGAACATTCTAGAGGAGAAATATTCTAGAAGTAGAACCTTCTAATAAGTCCTCTTTCATTTATTATATCTAACTACCATAGTGGGCCTTATTTAATAATATAGTGGACCTAGTCCACCTTACATTGAATGACCTCCACTATTATGACTATGGGCCCTCTGGGCCCCCCTACTACCTCTCTAGCTACCTTACAGATATTATAGTTGAGCTTGCTAATGTGCGTGCACGAAATTATAACATTTTTGAGGTGGACAAGATGAAGGCTAAATTCATAGCTGGTAGCATTGTTCCTGCTATTGCCACTACAAATGCAATGGCAACTGGTTTAGTTTGTTTAGAACTTTACAAGGTTCTCTTTTTCCATAATATTGAAAAGTATCAAAACGTTTTTGCAAACTTACCACTGCCAATGTTTCAAATGGTTGAACCTGCTCCAACAAAGATAATTAAGCATCGAGATCTAAGGTGGACTCTTTGGGAATAGGGTGTAATTGAGGGTAATTTGACTTTACAGGAGCTATTAGAATGGTTTCAAGTGAAAGGTTTAATTCTCTACAACATATCATGTATGCAAACATCGATTTATAACAAGATTTTCCCCAAACACCATGAGAGACCGAATCTGAAGTTGGCAGATCTTATCCATGATATAGAAAAGTTAGCAATCCCTCCAAGTCATCACCATTTTGACATTGTAGTTGCTTGTGAAGATGAGGATTGGAATGATGTTGATGTACCTTTGGTCACTATTTACCATTATTAGTTAATATATAAATATTAAGTGATTGATGAACTATAATCTTGTATATTGGATTCATACAAGAGATTATATTCATCACTGAATTCGAGTTTATGGAAGTTGTTCAAGTTTTGAGATGAAGGTTGTCAAGTGTCATGACATCAATCATCTGCTGGAAAATATTGTCTATTTTGGGATGGGTGTTGGAGAATTCAGATCTCTTCTTCATAACTCATAATGGTTTGATTTATACACATCCCTATAGAGAAGTTAAAGTTCTCCATAATGGTACAAAATCTTAATCTTCCTTGTGATCTAAAGGATGAGTCTTAATGTCTAATACTACTTTGTATAGCAACACAAAATCATTTACCGGCCCATGTGGAGAACTGTAGAAATTGGTTATGAGTAACTCTTCTTCCACCTTAGACGAACAACTGCATGTGGATTTACAAATGGACTGTTAAAGTGTAGCAATGTAAAAGTACCATCGTAGGGCTTGAATGCAGATGATGGAACAAAATTTATTTTTCCCAAGATTCTATTTGTGTATGATAGTGTCTAATTAATGATTGTTGGAGATAATATCATTCAAGGTTCTAATATTCGTGCAGTAACACCTCCTACATTCATATATATCCTGTCAATTATTGATATTATGAAGAACAAGGTTTCTCTTCCGAACAATTGTTTCCATCCATTTCTTCATTAACTAGACTTTCACGATGTCCAAGATCAATTTTCTCATATGTGCCATGGTCTCGAGTTCTTTCATTTTTGAATCGATTAACAAAGAAATTCGATTGTCGAGAGTCTATAGAGGTGAAATAAACAAAACGACAACAAGTGCTCATAAAATTCTATGATATTAGAAAGAAATTTCATCCTAATGAAAACAAAATCGAACTCATGCATTCAGTGGGAAGTGCTTCAACGTCCTCATCAAATTACTATTGTGACCGATGACTGGAAATAACTAATTCCATGTGTGGTTGTTACCAATTTGTTCCACATGGCCATCTAACGTGCCTTGCACAAGCGCATGGGGGCCAATTCAAATTTTATCAAAGGACCAAAGACATGTATTATTATGATTAACGCTAATTTCATATTATTTTGAAGAAAAGGAAGCGGTTCTAGACGGTGCATTTCAGTTCAATAATTATTCTCAACCCTAACTGATGAAAATGTTCATCAAGTAATATAAAATGAAGCAGTAGGCAGTTAAAGATGAGGAATAAATTTTCAAAGACAAAATTTTGAAAAAAAACTTTGGCATAAATATTAGAGAGAGGTATGCTTGGAGTGTTGTGAGGTCTACTTCTTTTCATTATTCTTTTATATATTCAGTAGGGATTGACATAATCATTAGCAACAGGGGTTCTTGCGAAGCAATGGAAATATAAAGTGAGCATGAGCTTGATGGTTCTCATGAGGTGAATAGTTTACTTGTCAGTTTGTTGTATTTAAGCTCGATTTTATTTTGTGCTAATCAATTTCTGATATGCAGGTTTTCTCCTTGTGATTCGCCATCATTGCTCCATTCCATTTTGGCTCAACTTTCTTTTTTTATTTTCCAAGCTTGGTATTTCTATTGTAACCTTGTTCTAGAGTGGATAAATACCATATAACTATCCCTATTAGTTAAAGTGTAGATATGAATCTCTTTGGGAGAAAAATCTTCTCTGACGATGACATTTTCTATGATGTCAGGGGTTCTAGAGATGTCGATAGGAATATTTTCAACTATACTTTCCATGTTTCCCTCGACATAGATTTTGTGCATGTCTAGAGGGTTAACAGGACAAGGGGCATCTCCATTCATGGTTGTAATGAACTCTCTTGCCTCTATTCCTTAAGCTCGGGTAAGAAATAATATATGTGGTGAAGATCATCCCAAGGTTTGTCTCGCCTAGTCATTTCCTTTAAAATCACCTCATTAGAGGGAAATACTAAGTCCATGGGATAGAAAGTGGCGAGAGAGTCTTGAGCCCAAATAGGCTCTAGAATGGGATCTAGCTCTTGTGGGGGAGCCGAATCAGGGTTGGTCAAGGCTTGTTGGACAATATTGTACACAACCTCAACAACAAATAAGAGCATAGACTGAAGCCGATGGGGAAAGTAACATCCATGGGTCATTAAAATAACTCGTTCTAAAAGATGTGACTTGAAAAATCATAGCCTTCAACTAGTCGGGGATAGCTGAAATAAACCTAACATCATTGGTAAGCGGTGGATAATAAAAAGTCCCCATTAAATATGGAAACAATCCAACTCCTAAGTTGATGGTACTTAGCTGCGGGTTGTCAATCATTAGGGTCGTGGATGCCCCCAATGAAGGGTCGGGATGGAAGAATGATAATTGATCAACAGTTATAATCCATCCTTCGTGAGGAAAATATAAGACCCGAAAAATGGTGGATACAACTACTGTCATAGCGTAGGTCCAACTTCGCCCTAAAAAAATATTGTAGTCGAGAAGCACATCAACTACTTCTACTTCGATGCACATAGTTTTTCACTCCAAATGCACAGGGAAGCAGGTAATTATGCCATGTGGTATGAAAAATAGACCATCAAACGCAGTTAACAACATGGGCGGTGAGTAAAACTCAGGTTGGTTGATGGCCTTTCAACATGCCAACGAAATCACGCAAGTCAAGGCACCATAATCAACCACTGTACGGAAAATGTTTCGTGTCAATGATTTCATGGCGTACACCACTACTATTTGAAAAGAGACATGGTGAGGAAGATGAGATTTATGATCTGTAGGGTAAAAAACAATCACTCTTGAGTTAGTGGTATCAACCACTCCCAAGGCAGACAACAACGCTTTCCTCTGTGAGGGGAAACTTTGGAGAACTTACAGAGTGAACATTGCACAAGGAGTTTGTGCTAGATCCTCCACAACAGAGTAATTTTGAGAAACCCTTGCGTTTGGGTTGTGAGAAGCATTTTTTAACGCACCCTTAGGGATGTGAGTCATCGTTTCTCCCATAGTATTCTCAATGTGAAGAGGATTCAGTGGGTTGGAGGCTTCTTTTCCCTTCTCAACAGATTATGGCATTCCGTAATTATGAGCCTTGGTCTGCAGATGAGATTCATCATATAAATGTTTGTGTCTCTCTTGTTATTATTAGGTGTGGGGGATCCCTGATTCCCCCCTGATGCATTTTTGGATGAGGAAGCTTGAGCCAAATTTTTCCCTTACAAAAAAGGGTTGGTTAAAATGACATGTTGTTGTTGTGCCAATATCTTTTGGGCTTCCTCAAGACAAGGGCATTGGTGGGTCAAGTGGTCTTCCATGCAAAGATTACATGAAAAATTCACCTTCTTATTTTCGTTTTTTCCCTCACCATCATTATTTTCAGCCTTCTTATACCCCTTACCCTTCTTGTTTTTAGGTTTCCTATTTCCCTTGGTTTGTTGGTTACCCTTTGGATTTGTTGATTACACACTGTGTACATTCGACATTTGGGTTATAGGGGCAGTTGAACTAGGAGTTGGATTGGCCACAATCTATTGAATTGATAACTATCGTAACTAATTAGTCAATTGATCTATGGGCTTGCTCTGTGTTGGGCGTACTATGCTGTCAGCGTGAGGCCCAAACTTCTATTTGGTCTTGTCAAACATTGACCGTGGTGTGTCAGGAAGTATCTCATATAGCATACTAGACTGAGAGTAAATCAACTCCTATTGTTGGGCTCTCATGATAGCCTCTTCTTCGAAAAAAAACCCAAATGTTGTGATGTCTTTGGATACACAAGGCACCAAGGACTTTAGGAACCACTCAAGAAAAAATGTGGGAGGGACCTTAACTTTGACCAAACTCTTTCATCATCACCATTCTCGGATGTGATACGAGATATGGTCATCTTTTTTTTTCTCAAAGTTGTCCAGAAACTCGGTGCCGCCATCGTATCTTACCAATAACTAGAAATGGTTTAACAAGACCATATCCAGGTCATTAAAGTAAGCATAATTTAATATATCGAGCTCAATATACCATTTCATGGCACCCTCTATAAGAGTGCATTGAAACAACCACAACTAAACAAAATCATCCTTTAACGAGTTGGATGCACATTATAAGTGAAATTTCATAACATGATCATCTAGATCTTCACCATGCTTGCCTTCGAACTTAGGGATGTCCGAAGGAAAATTAGTCAACATGGGGGGCCAATGCAGATCATGACAGATTGGGTCGTTCAAAAGTCTCAACAATTTTGGCAAATGCAAGTTGCCAGAAAGGGTAGTCTAGGTTGTGGTGGATTCAAATGAAAAGAGGGGCTTGGATTTTGGCTGGCACCAGGTTGCCAAGAAAATTTTTACTGCTGGCCAAAGTTTTGGTAGAAACTATGGTGGCCTTGTCTAGTAAAAGGGACTTGGGTTTGATTTTGCATCGTCAGATGATTCCCATAGTTGGATGAAATTCCTTGTGTAGTGATTACTCCCTGTATAGTTTTCCAAGGACCTTGGTTGGGGATGCCCCTAGCCGACCCTCATGGCATAGGTACTGAAACCTACCCGAGATTCCACTGAGTGTGGAAGGGGTTTCCCCCGATCGAAATCCCTTGTGAAGGAAACGTTCCTTACCAAGGATTTCCAGGACCTTGTGAGGAGTAAACTCTTGTCATCGCTCCCTGTGAAGGAATGAAACCCTGTGTAGGATTTTGTTGACAAAAAACAAGGTTTCCCCCATCTGAGAAAGAAGACGACGAGAAAGTGTTATTTCCAAACACACCAAACAAAGAAAAAGGCATAGATCCCACCAAATTCATGTAGGATTGAGGTCCATAGTTCCCCCCACTCAACAAACTAGAGTTGGCATTAATATTGATCGACTGCTAGAAAGTGCCTCCGAGTGAAGGGGATGAAGGAGGGATGTGACCCCCATCGTAAGGGATATCGTTGAATAGGGAAGTGATGCCCATGACAGATCCTTGCAAGGGAGAATTAGAGCTCCCTGCCCCCAAACCAACGATCTGTGGAGTAGAGTAGGTTAGGATTGAACTGGAGTCAAAACCGGACATCCCATATGAAAAGGGAGCATTATACGTGTTCTGGATAGAGGGAACAATGGTCAAAGTCGTCGAAGGGATTGTGACACTGCCAAAAGTAGTGGGTTTCTAGACAACCATAGTCCTAACATGGGGAGGTGGGGGAGGATGTACAACACCCCCTCCTGTGACAACCAATATGGGAGTATGAGGACTCCCAGATGAAGTAGCACTAGTTTCTTCCATCGCTGCTCGTTGAACAAACAGTCATTCAGGTGAAACCACATGAGGAGGGACTACTTGAATTAAAAACAACATCGATAAGTTAGTGATCGGAGGGTTTGTGGGCCTGAAGCCTTCAGCTTCAAGGTAAAAAAAAATGGACTCCTCCGACGCAGGAAAGTCTTATCTAGGAGCTGGCTTGGGTACATTTTCCTATGGCACGGTAGCTTCGAATGAACCCTCTTGATCTATCATGTGCCTCAGCAGTGGCAGAGGTGGATCCAAAGTAACCAGTGACAAGCCCTGAAGCCTATGAGAATGGCAGATTTGTTAATATTCCACCTTGTGAAATGATCAACCGACACTGTAAGGTTGAGCTAGTGTGAAACAAAGAGCACACACTAAAAATTTCCTAACCAAAAATCAAGCAAACAATTGAGTAGTAGGAATAATAGTTACTTTAATCGACACTAGAGCAACTGACCTATGCAAGTGTAACTCGAACACAGAAACACCCTCCAGGTATACTCTGCAAAGCGTGATACAATGTTTTCCCTAGGAACCATGGTATACCCCAACATTCACCTGTGTAAGTCCCTAAAAACAGGAAACTAGGTTTCCAACTCACAGTCAGTCACCAGGTGGGTACAATCGACAGTTGGGTTGATTGTAATGAGTATTATAACAAATTTTGAATCCCTTCAAGGGTGCTGAAGGAAAATGGTCCAGAAAAAAACTGAGGATCTCAAATGGATTTGAGGTCCATAAGGCTCCATATTCAAATGCGATCAACGTAATTCTCAAGAACAACCCTCAATATACGATCCCCACTACGCTTGGTCTGACTTTGGAGGGTTTATCACCTCTACCTTTCCTCAAGTGACCTCGTGTTTATCCCCTGTGTTAGAGGGGGGTCTCGGTTGACTCTTACGAAACTAGACTTTGAAACTCCCTATCATAAACTCTTATGTTTGTTTAAACGGCCTTGAAGAGTTTCCTCTCCACACCTATTTCAAGGCCCTAGAAACTAGACTACTTGGTGAACCCTACAAACAAAATCCTATTTTATTTTAAGTGTTAGTCGTTGAATTTAATTGGCTTGATTTAGTCAAAAGGGTACGGATGTGCAACTTATGGTGTTTGCAAGAGACAAAAGAGAAAAAAAACTTTAGAGCATTCGTGCAAAAGCAAACTAGATTCTTCAAATTGAAATAAATGGCTTTTAAATCTTTGTAAATGAAAACTTTTTGAAATAGTATTCCAAGATGCTATAATGAATTTTTTTTCCTACAATGTTATTTTCATGTCTGCTCGAGGAAGATGTGTCTCATGTTAGTAGTCGTCAAAGGATTTTCATAAAACTATCCATCATCTCGTTCCTCTGTTGCACGAGGGATTCCTCAAGAAATAGTTTGAAAGGATCTCTTGCTCCGTCGCCTTTATTTTCTCCCACCATGGAAGGCCACTTGGGTGAGCGAGAGATCTTTTCTCAAGAGAAACAAGCTCGAGACCCAACTCTTTGTACCATGACCTCGTCGGGGACATGCACCAAGAACAACAAGGAGAAAAACGCTATGATACCAATGATCTGGATTTTATGAGAAGAAAAAAATCAATACAGATCTATATTATTGACATAGAGATACAATAAAACTTGGCTTCTATTCAATAAATAAATATGATGAAACTGTGAAATGCAGAGTGAAACAAGCTTGGTAGAATGGTGGTGGCTTATCTCTAAGAAGAGATGTGATGACTATGCTCATTCGCAAGAATATGAGTACAATGAGACTCCAAAGTCCTTTTTACATCAAACATGAAAGCCAAAACCCTAGACATAAACAAATCTAACCCTAGGAGATGAAGCACCAAAAGTCATGTGGGCCCTGTTGGGGTAATTTGGTACATCAACTTCCCAGGGTCGTAACTTTTGCATACGATCTCTGTTTTAAGCGCATGATAGCCCATTGGAAATTTCTATCTGAGGACTACACATTATGTCATCACACTCTGACTTTGTCTACAATGTGACTATGGCAGGCCCAAAATATGTTGTTTAGGGATTCAAAACGACCCTAGAAGTTCAGGACCCGAAAAGCTAGGAAAATCACTGCCAAAATGAAAACTGCATGTGAGCCAGTTGGAATAGGTGGGTGGCCACCAATATCCACCTGGATCAAGTGCTTAATGATAAATATACAATTATAAAACCCTTTACCAATGCATAAAAGGAAGAAAAAATATAAGAAACCCTTTTCACAATTCCATTTGTTTCAAATTTAGACATGAAATAGGGTACCCGAACAAAGAAGACCTCGACTAAGAGAAAATAATAGGAAAGAGTAGAAAAGGGAAAAGAGGATGTCAACTCCAATACAACCTCGGAAGGAGTAGACATTATTTGGAAAGAAACATTTCCAATCAGATCCTCCATTAAAATTTGACGGCCCCATGATGAAGAAAAAATTGAGTCCATCACAAGAAAGATAATCGAGAAGTTAAAGATGAAGGAAAGACAAACCTGACAGGAAAAAGTTGTTACAAGGAATATTTTGAAGTCGAGCATTGGACCACAATTTCAAGAGATTATGGCAACATTAAATGAGAAGAATGTTGAAGCAAGAAAAAACAAGGTATCTCTGGATAAGAAAATGGAAACAATAAGGTAGCAAAAACAAAGACTAGATGACAAACATGAATAGAGTACAGGTTGATCCATTCCAACTGCATCACGCCAATCAAAAATAAATAAACTTGACCCCACTAGAAAACCTATTCCAAAAAATAAACAGACAAGGACAAGTATAGTCGACCTCACAAGAGAGTCACTGCCACCTGAGGCTACACTGATTGTCGAAGAAATAAGAGCAAAAAGAGAGGAGGAAAAATATAAAAAAAAGGAAAGGAAAGGGCGCCAACAAGTATAATCTCATGAAATGATTTAAGACTCTCCCCCCAATAACAACAACAAAGGAAGTGAAATGCATTCAACTTCTAAAGACGTTGATCCAACTTTACAAAATGGAGCCGCCAAGAAGCATAACACATTCAATTTGACTCTAACAAACAGGTTGAAGCCAACTGACTCGGCCTAACCAAAATATGGCCAAGGCAAAGAAATTCAATCGACTCATTTTGACTCATCTGCAACAACAGGCACACCAAATCATGCATAAGGAGAGACAAGTATACACACTCAGGGGTCAACACATACCATCCATGTACAAAATATAGTTGAGGTAGGACCCATTACAGTCCCATTCGACAGTTAGGACCACCCAAAAAAATCTAGTGAAGAACTAGAGAAAAACCAACCAGAGAAGAAGTTGAAAGTAGATTGGTCGACTACTCACAATTAAGAACAAAGGAAAGAAGACCCTCCTTCAGGAATCCCTCACAGAGATCAGTTGGATCCCCCTGAGTATACTGAGAACACATAATTGAATGATGCAACAAGAAAAGTGAACAATGATAATGATGATAGGAAGGACCCTAATACACAACTAGAAGCGGGGGAGACTAATGAGGAAAATTAGGGAAATGATGACACAAATAAAGGCAACGACGCAGAGAAAGAACAAGAAAAGAAAATAGACAAAAATACATAACAACAAAAGATGGAAAATACAATAGAGAAGAAGAAAAAGACAATCCATACGAAGGATAGTACTTCAAAAGAAGTCACTTTCATAGATTTTAAATGATTTGGGTCGGCAGAACCGACCATCGAAATAATATTTGACCCCGCAGTAGCATCTGACGAACAGATGCTTGATTTATTTAATCAATTCAACAAAGAAGCAACAAATATATGGAAGAGGGCTATGAGAGATGGTGCTAGATTTATAACAAGGAGAAATAAGGAAAAACAAATATTAGAGGAATGTACACTGCTTGCTAAGGAGAAATTAGGAATATATCAACCAATGGAGGGAATCGATCCATTGGAAGCGATTAAAAGGATGGTTGAAGCATTCATCAACAAAGGTGTAAACAATCACCTGGAGATCAAACACCTGAAAGAAAGAAACAAATAAATCAGGAAGCTACATAATCAAATAGTTAGAAAAAATAAAGATGTAATGGCCCAACAAAAAACAACAATTCTACAAGATGAATATGAAAAGTTCAAAGAAGTACGACAAAACCTGGAAGTAGTCACTTCGTAGGAATCCATTTTGAACACAGTGTTAAGTATTTGGCCCTCATACTTTGCCACCACTTATAGGAAATTGAAAGAATAGAAGTTGATAATTGTCGACTTGAGGACAACACGACTTCTCACAACTGACAAAAAATCCAAAGTGGCCATCTCAAATCACATCGCAAAAGAAAAGGCAATCGAGGAAGAGTTAAATAATAAAGAGAATGAATGGATAAATGAAACAACCAAGGCTCAAATGGTAATTGCAAAAGCTATAAAACACCTGGATGAGGTCAAAGGGAGAACATGGAAATCTCAACAAGACTTTGACCCATAGTTAATTAAAGTACATGAAGCTTCTTTAATGGACAAGCTCAAATTTTTGGGAATACTAAAATTAATAGGGATTGAGGTACAATACTCCACTGAAGAATGACAGATGTTCTCACAACATTTACAAAAAACAACTGTAAGAAGCTATCACACATATTTTGAAGGGTTTCCACAACAACCTATAGAGTAGTTGAGGGCCACATCGACATACCAAAAACAATTTCAAGTTCTTCAACCCCACACTATTTGAGTCGAACCTTTTGACCAACAACCACCAATCAAGGACTCCAAAGATATTCATTGAAGGAATAGATGAGTCGCATTTTGAAATAAAGATAACACCCATGCCACCAAATGTAAAGTTGCACGAGTGGGTAGTTCCCGAAGAAACAAATAAGTAGATAGGGCACCCAGAAAAAACTCCATGAACAAGAAGGTGAAACTTAAGTAATTTTTGAAACACAAGTTGGTTTTGAAGAACTTATTTTGAAGAAGTCAAGTATAAAAACCAGATTGAATATTTTATCATTGGTCGACATCAACATCCTTATTCTTTTCAAAAGAATCTATTCCTCCTCTCTCATTCTTCAAATTGTAATCATCTCAATATTCTTTCAAATATGATGTAACCTACTAGTGAAAACCTCTTTGGAGCTCCTGTAGAGTTTGTCAAATAAAAATTCAAATGTAATAGCCATAATCCCCCTTGCTTGGGACGAGAAAGGAATTGAGGGAGGGTGGGAGATGTTGTAGGGGTTAGTCGACTCTGCTAACTAGACCCATCAGTCGATTAGACAAGTCGATTGCAGAAGACAGTTAGGGAAGTCAGTTGAACAGACAGTTAAAGTCAACTAACCATGTAGTTAATGATTATAACCGACATGTAATCAAATGAAATGTGTATATATATATGTGTGTGTGTGTTTCTATGTAATAGAGAGACAAAGGTTGTTATCTACATAATAAAGTGCATTTGATGGTTCTCCCACTACTTTTGTATTCTTTCATGTGTCTCTATGTGTGCTTATATATGATGCTCTAAGGAAGGATCTATCGGTAATCTCTTGTAATTTCCCTCGGACTAGAACAAGGATACTATTCCTGTAAGTGAATTTATGTTGAGAAATTACTCTTTGGAGCACGTGTAAATGCTATTGTGAGAACTCCTATCACAACTAGATTTCCGGGAGCACCCAGTGGAGAGATTTCTAGTTGGTATGTGCTAGAGCCCTAGAGGAGATGGAGATTGTCTGAGGGGCTTTTATTCAGAGAATAAAATATCAGCCCTTGGGTTGTGCAGACTGATGGGAAAGAGAGCTAGGTGGTTGGAATCATTGTAGGAGTTGTGTCACTATGTTTTTATTGGGCATTGAACTATTTGTGTGGACTGTAGATACTCATAGGAGCCTGTTTGTTCTTGTGGAGTCATAGCCCAAGATCGGGGGTGGCCTATTGAAAAGAGAATTGGTGAAACAATGCCTATGGTTGGGTGGAATATCCGATGTATGCAACTAGTTATGTAAAACATTTATAAAGAAAAATGTTCTGATCATTGTGGATTTATTGTTTCAATGTTATGTTTATTTGTTGTGTCTTATTCTATTTTTGTGCATTTAAATGCGATGTATAATTAAATTGTTTGCATTTGTAAACATTTTTATATTTATTTGCATAAATCTATTCATCATATTACTTGCATACATTTTTAAATTGGTATCAAAGTTGTATTGGCCAATCATCAGAGATGGGTACATAACATGAAAACTACATAGTATTTTAGATATGTGGGAAAATAAATTTTATGACGTGGATGGGATATTGACTATGAGTTAAAAGGTGTAAAACATGCACCGAAAATATGTGTAATTTAGGGTGCAATCAGAGATGGAACCTCGACCAATAGACATAAATTCTTAGTGGTTTAGACATGAAACAAAACCCAACCACTTTGTATATTAAATATTTTACAACAATTGTGAGGTGTATATTAAATCAAGATTCAAATGCATTTAAGTGAATGCATTCACTATACCATTCTAATTAAATGGAACATAACACATAGATAGATAGAGATTTGATGGATCACCCAATTGCATATGCCTTTGTTCAGAGTAATTAAAAAAAATTAATAAAAAGGAAAACTAATCAACCATAAGGTATTATATGAACATGACAATAGTTGAACATGGTTAAATTTAGGACCAAAAAAAGCGATTATTAAAATCTTTTTGGGAACATAATACAATCAACCGAGTGGAAACTCTACAACTTCCTTCCAACAATAAATAGTAATAGAGTTTCCTGAGAAAAATAAATTCCAATCCATATCATATGGAAACTTGGGGAATGCATAAATATGAGCATAGGCTAAAAGTTCTACCCTTTGGCTCTTTTCTGACAATTTTTTATGTATGATTTTTCCTGAAATTTAGGGAGGAATGGTTGGATCTGTAAATTTGAGTGGTTAAGTTTGTATAATTAGAGTGCCCCAAGGGTTTTTCAGCACACTAAATCCATTGATGCATTTAGAAATGAAATTTAAACAAAAAAAACTAACGATTTTGTCCATATTTATATCGCCAAATTTTGAGAAAAAAACCAAAAGGTAAAACATTTAGCCTGTTGGGTTGTTATATTATTTGCAGTGGAATTCTAGTCGAGGTAGATCGATTGATAATCGAAGGTCAAGGTGGATCAACAACAGTCAAGGTCGAGGTGGATTGACAACAAGTCGAAGGTCAAGGGAGTTGACCAGGGAAAGTCAGAGTCAAAGATATCGACGAAAAGTCAACCAAAAAGAGGTTAAAGTGTGGGTGTGAGACGACCAAATGAAGTCTGATTGGTAGTCGATTGGTAACCCGATTTGGAGTTGACTGTAACAAAATATCAAGGTTTTTGGGATTTGTAGCCAATGATATGCATGGATCTATAACCATTTTTTTGGGTGCCAATATTTAGGGGTTTTCCTATTGTAAAACCTATAAAGAGGCATGTTGTAAGGTCATAAAGGCTAATGCATGTGTAATCATAGGTTGTTGGTCATGCATATGTAAGCCGAATTGGCTACAGGTTTTTTCTTGTACATGCAAGAAGGTATGATGTCGATTGTGTCTTAGGTGTGGACCAAGGTTAGACATGTAACCTTTTATTCACATTGAATAAGACAAGAAGAGAGAAGAACACTCAAAGGAATGTTGGCTTTTCCCAGTTAAGGGTTCCAGGGTAAAAATATCGATGTACTGTGTGATTTCTTGTGTCATTTGCGTTCTTGATTAAATTCTTTGTCTCTTATTCTAGGATTAGTGTGGAAGTGTCTTTCATTTCTTGACATGTGGTATCAGAGATGAGGTATGCCCTGACAAGTGAGTTATCAGAGTGGTGTTATTCTTTGGCGAGTATATCATATCTTGATTCTCCAAGCTTGAATTTGAGAACTAAATCCTAGTTACAGTGAGAGTCATAAGTCACAAATTGTGTTAAATAGGTAAAGAATGGCAAGAAATTCTAGAATAGAGATAGACAAATTCAATGGCTAGAAGTTTGAGCTTTGGAAGCTTAAAATGGAAGATATTCTTGTAGATTGAGAATAGTGGAAAACTATTTGTCCAGGTACCCAACTGACAGGCATGTCGATGAAATAATGGGGGAAACTTGAAATAAGAGCAAGAAGTACGATTAGGATTTATCTTGCAGATTTGGTACTGTTGAATGTATCAGGTGAAGATTCGTCCAATAAAATGTGGGACAAGCTAGCAAATAAGTTGTTTCTCAGAAAGAAATTGTCTCTTCTAAGGATGAGTGATGGTAGTTCAGTTACTGAGCATTTAAATGCATTTAATACAGTGTTAAGCCAGTTATCATTTGTGGATATTAAGATCACTGATGAGGAGAAGTGTATTATTCTATTATGTTCTTTTCCAGACTCTTTGGATAGCTTAGTTGTGGTTATTGGGAGTAATACAAACACACTAGCACTAGAGGATGTGGTTTCTTCTATGTTGTCAGATTAAATGAGAAGGAATAACATGGAACGATCAACCAAATATGATCTAGTAGTGAGAGATATATTGGTAGACAGAGATAAAGGAAAATTCTCCAGTACAAAATTCAAGTCGAAGGGTAGATCTAAATCCCCGTTTCACTCGATGCGAAGATCCTAGAAATGTGGTAAATCTGGGAATTATAAAAAGGACTATATGTTGAAGGCAACAAAATTTATTGTTGGATATGACGAGAAGAAATCGATTGAGAGAAAGATGACCTCGGATAAGGGAGGTGATGTGTACTTGGCATCAACCACTACACAATCGGATCAAGATGTGTAGTCTATTTCATAAGGATTCGTGCAAGATGGTTAGAGGTGTGATGGTCTTAATGAAAGGATTTAGGATTGGTACCCTGTACAAGTTGTTAGGGAATGTCGAATCGACTGGATGAAACAACATTGTCGCTCCTGAAATCGACTCGACTATGACTCAAATCGACTCGATGTCAACACAACTCGACTTGAGCCAAGTCGGTTCAAACCAACTCGACAAGACATGATGAAATCAACTGATCTAAAAATGAAGAAGACTTGAAATATTGAAATTAATTGCAAGTAAATTTTATGTGTTAAAAGCCAATGGATCAACTTTGCAACACATTAATTAAAGGATTACTCATGCAATATACAAATAGACAGCAGCATAATCAATGAACATAAGCACATAAACACAACAATTGATAAAGGAGTTCACCCCTCTCTTGGGCTACATTTCTTGGTCCAGCTTCCAATGGATCATTATCTCAAAGTTCTCAAAAAAATGTCTTACAATGCTCAAACTGACCAACAGACTACTCCAATGGCTTCAGAGCGTCCAAAAAACCCTAGCTGGGCTTTTTCGACACCTCAATCGGTCGAAAAACGAAGAAGTTAGGCCTCCTGGAAGTCCCCTCTTCAAGCTTGTTGTCTCTACATATACAAAACGCACCCTTGTAACATGAACCTAGCACACACGCAATTTAAAGCGTGAAAACCCAGCACTAGGCGCAACCGTGCCAACAGTGCAAACTGTAGGATGGTTATGGGCATGCCAGCCCCTAACTGCCTAGCACCTGGGCATATGGTGGGTCATGATATGACCTCAGGCTTAAAACTTAACCATTTTCCAACCATTTGAAACCAAAACTTAATCCCCGACGTGCTTCGTGTGGTCACATGGCTTAGTACATAAGACCGTGCATAATAAACAAAGGTTGTTTGCAATACACACTCTATATACAATGTGGTGGTCACATATATAAAAGCACGTGACCGGGGGCTCCATTCCATTGTACCAACTCCCACGCATAAATGTTATAATAGGGTCATATGTATTGAAACATGAAACCACAGGTTGGGGCTAATCCCCGGCCCAACCCCCCATCGTTTTAAACAATAGTCAAATTAAAATATATTTGAAACCATATGGTTAATAAGAACCAATGGATGGCACGCTGGTAGGGCGGCCATTGTCAAAGCTTACACCGGTGGAGAGGTCCGGGGGTCGAACCCCATGGACTCCAATAAAATTTTATATAACAAACCAAAATCCAATAAAGGGGTGCCACGTGGCTGCCCATGACTGGGCCACATGGCACCTTACCATTGACCAACAAAAGGACACGTGTCAAATGCTCATTCGACCACATCTGCTAATCAAAAACTACCATGTCACCACATGTCACATCAGCGTACGGTCGTACGACCCTGCCACGTCAGCCTGTACGGACTGTATAGTCAGCCTCCTTTTTTTGCCTATTTGACATTCTGAACAGATTGCAATAACTCTCGCTCCTGACGTCCGTTTGAGATGAAACGAGTTGTGTTGGGTTCACAACGATGAGGCCTACGCTCTCGTCCAGTTTGAAATGATTCTGAGCACTTTGAATTTTTGAGCAAAATTTGATCCCCTGATCATCAACCCTAGCAGGTTATGGCACGAGAGGATGGGACACATTGGATAAAAAGGACTTCGATCTATGCAAGGAAAAGGTATGGTCGAAGACTTTCCTTAATGTGGTTTAGAATTCAACTTTTGTGAACATTTCATATATGGAAAACAAAGTCGGGTGAGGTTCCCATCTGGAGCGACAAGGTAAAATGGGATTCTATAATTGGTGCATAGTGATGTGTTTGGACCGGTTACAATGCCTTCATTTTGTGGATTCATGTATTATGTCTCCCTCATAGATGATTTATCTAGGAATACATGGATATATTTCCCGAGGAAGAAATAAGAGGTTTTCGAGAGATTTAAGGAGTTTAAATATTTTGTGAAAAACCATACAGAGAAGAGGATTAAAGTGTTGAGAACTAACAATGGTGGTGAATTTTGTGGAAAAGAATTTGATCAGTTCTGTAAGAAGTGTGGCATAGCACACCAAAATACCACACCATATACCCCCAAAAAATTTGGAGTTGCCGAGAGAATGAACAGAACGTTGATGGATAAGGAAAGGATCATGCTCAGTGGTGTTGGGCTCGCATAAGAATTATGGGAAGATGAAGTTGACACTGCAAGATATCTGGTGAATATGTATCTTTAGTCGGTGCTAGTCGACATGAATCTAAATGAGGTATGGTATGGTAAGAAGCCTTTGGTGGAACATCTCAAATTATTTGGATATGATGCATTTGTGCATGTTCCCAAGGAAAAGAGGAGACAACTAGAGAAGAAGGTAGTCAAATGTATTTTCATTGGATATAAATAAGGAATGAAAGGATATAATCTCTAGGATCCCGCATCAAGGAGAACAATGTACAGTTGAGATGTGGTCTTTAGAGAAGTCACAGGTAATTCCGAGCCGAAGGAAATTGTTCAGACCGAGAATAATCTTGATACGGTGCGGTTTGAACTGAGGAGTGAAGAATATGATTCAGATGAGTTGACTGAATCTGAGGAAGAGGTGGAACCTATGACTCCATTGGTAAGGAGGTCATAAATAATAAGAAAACTAGTTGAGAGGAATAGTCTTCCTGACTCCCGTTCAAAATTCATGCTAACTTCCATTGACGATGATCCCAAGTCAATTGGTGAGGCAGTCAACTCGGCAGAGGGTAAACTCTGGAAGGATGCCATGGTCGAAGAGATGTAATCCTTGTACGAGAATGAGACATGGGATTTAGTGAAGTTACCTAGTGAAATAAATCTTGTTGGTAGCAAGTGGGTGTTCAAGAAGAAGATGAATGTTGCAGGACAAGTCAAGAAGTTTAAATCTCGACTAGTAGTGAAAGGTTATTCCCAAGTCGAGGGAGTTTAATTCAGTGAGATTTTTTCCTCTGTTTCAAAACTAACTTCCATTAGTATACTAATGTCTCTGGTTGCAGCATTCGATATGGAGATAGAACAGATGGATGTGAAGACAACGTTCCTACATGGGGACCTGGAAGAAGAAATCTACATGAAACAATATGAAGGATTTGTAGTAATGGGTAAGCAAGAGTTGGTGTGCAAACTCAAAATATCCATTTATGGTCTAAAACAATTTCCAAGGATGTGGTACCATAGGTTTGACACATACATCCTTATTTTGGAATTTGTGAGAAGCAAATATAATCACTACATATATTCCAAGGAAGAAGGTAGGTGTTTCATATATGTAGCTTTGTATGTCGATGACATGTTATTGATTGGAAACAACATGGACTCAATAAAGGAGGTGAAGAAACAATTATCCTCCAAGTTTGACATGAAGGATATCGATGCAACTAACTTCATTCTGGGAATGAATATTAAGAGAGATCGTGCCACTAGAAAGATCTGGTTGAATCAGATGAAGTATATTGAAACAATTATGAAACGGTTCAACATGTAGGATTGAAAACCAGTGAAGGTGTCAATTCTCATGGGAGCGAGGCTTTATGCTGAGCAGTGTCCAAAGACATAGGAAGAAATAGAGGACATGGAACATGTTCCCTATGCAAGTGTTGTTGGTAGTCTAATGTATGCGATGGTTTTCACTCAACCAGACATTTCTCATAATTTGGGAGTGTTGAGAAGTTACATGTCGACACCTAGAAAGGAGCACTTGACAACTATCTAGAGAGTATTCAGATTTTTGTGTGGAACAAAGGACTATGATATATGATACCAAGGAAAAAATGGAGGTGACAATGGTAAAGTAAATGTACATGGATTTTTCAATGCCAACTGGGTTGGAGATATGGATCGACAGAGGTCAACCAGTGGATATATCTTCAAAATGTTTGGTGGAGAAATAAGATGGATGAGTAAGTGACATGCGGTCATAGCCTTGTCAACAATAGAAGCTGAATACATGGTGTTGACATGAAGTTTAATTTTTTTCCTATATTTGAAAACTAAAGCTTCATCTTTTCCTAAGTCGTGGAGCTTCCCCTAGTCCAAAAAGGGGAAATCATAGCTTTCCATTCCTTTTCGGATTTTCGAGATTCGGTTTTTCTCGAGGTATAATCTTCAACCATCTTATTTTCCCGGTGCCGAAATCCCGAAAATGTTTGGCTTATTAAAAAAAAATTCACAAGGAAATAAATAAAGGTTACCTTTTCCGTCGCTTTCCACAAAGCGCTCTTTAAACCCGTAATTATCTAACTTCCTAAACATAATTATCATTCCCTTAATCTTTCACAATTCGGGTTTTTCTTTCTACTAAAACGCTTTCGAACTCTCAACTGTCAAATTCTGGATCCTCACTTTTCCGAAAAAGTTAAAAGGATAATTAATTATTAACCTGGATTAATTAAATCCCTAATACGTGTCTTAGTGCCTCACTAATATCATCGCAATTTCGTGATCCAACGATTGCTTATGACTTATCCCTCGATGCTAGGATCCCTGAAGTTACGAAACACGAAATCACATTTTCCCTAAACAAGGTTTAAGATTAAGGTTAATTTGTTTTTAAAATAGGATTAGTGATAATTAAACCACTTTTCGCATTTCGGGAATTGAGGAAGGTGGTGATTTTTGAAACTCCAGTTTTGAAATCACCGATATACGACAACATTAATAACGGATAAATGAAGATTTTTTTCGATATGAAAGTGTATCTCCAGGCATATATTTTCATTAAAAAGCATTAATTTTTCATTGTCTGCATCTGTACACTCGTTGTAACGCGAAATTGAAGGTTAATAAAGTCTTATATTTCAAGATTCATAGTTATCCTTTACATTTCTAGCAAGTGACGTTTACCTGGTTTTATACACACTTTCTCTGTAAACAGGGCTCTGATCCAGCACAAGTATCATGGCACCTAAGAAGGCACCCAAGAAAAGTGAAGAAATTGCAGAAATCTTGAGTCTAGACGGAGATGTTATATCTGATACAACACCACATGGCATCGATTCCATAAAATGCTAGAGGCAAATTTTCGAGACTCTGGATTATGAAATTAAAAATTTCCCTCATGACGCTGACAACAAGCTTCGAGATATAGCGGAGTTTGATCTCCACAAAATAACTACATGTACGTGACTTATGACTTATAATGACATGATTAGTTGGGCCTTGGAGCGAACTGACATACAGACAAGGAGCATTCTGGACAGCCGAGGGGTCATCGTTGGCTCTTTCAGACTAGAACATTTACAAGTAATGTATAAATTATCTCTGAGTCCCAAGTCTGTTTATAATAAATATTTCGTAAGTAATTTTCAAAGGAAAGAATGTTTTGAGTTAGACCAAACATATCCTGACTTAATCAAAGATTGGTGGAGCAATGAGGGAAAATCCAGGGATAACACCCATGGTATTTACACCATAGCCTCATTGAATGAGTATATGATTTATGTGGCGATAATGTTATGTAGAATTTTCGGTAAGAAAAGTCCCACCCATTTCCATGCAGAATGGGTACCTCTTTTGCACGAGGCAACTGAAGGTTAGATCTTCAATTGGGATAATATTTTATCTGATAACATGGCGAATGAGGTCATGGACTATCAGACTGCAAGATCAAAAGGCCAACCAATAGCCTTTTATATGTCAGCATACATCATGTATGCTATATGCTTCTCGACTCCTTTCTCTTTGATGAATTGGACTTGGAATATGACTTACCCGAAGCCAATTCACAAATATCATTCTAAACTTTGGGAAGAAAACGCCAAGGACTCATTCTATGAAATTTTTCATTTCATGGTGATACCACTACATCAGATGCTATATGGCTGTGTGCCTCCATGCATTTTAGATTTGGTTAGAGGAAACCTCAGCACAGTTGTTGACTGGTTCATAGAGGAGAATTTTTCATACATCAGAGTTTTCAGTTGTTCCATCCCCCCACACGCCCTCCCAAAATTCATCCCTGACAGACTGGTGTGCAGGGAGGTAGCTCATCAAATAGTAACAAGTGCAATTGGGATAGAACTAAAAACAACTCAAAAGAAATTTTGGCCAGTTTTTCCCGTTCAGTTTGGGAAATTTCTATTGCTCAACTTAGGTCATTCTAAAGTTGAAGCGACAATGCTAGAGGAGGTTAAATTGGTAAACCTTGAGCACAGGAAGCATGATCCTTACCAATTAGTGGGAAAACACATGGCCCGTTGTAATATGAAGGCTTATGAAAATGAGAATTCCCCTTGTGATGACCTGTTCAAAGGGACTAAAACCCATGAGGAAGTGTTAGAAAGAGTACAGACACTACTCTCTGAATTGAAAGCTAGTTTTTAGACCTTCCAGAAACACAGACGGAGCGGTCTACCCAAAGTGATGCAAGGTGAAGCAATTACCCTTCCTCGGGAATAAGAATCTACTTCTCCAAGTTTCGAACAAGAAACACAAGATAAAGTCAATCCTGAAGAATTTCCTCAGGAGACTGAAGGGTCTTCACAAAATGAAGAGGCCTTACAAACAAAAAATCCAGAGACAGAAGAAGAGAGGAGGCCCATGACACCTCCCGAGTCCAGTAAGTCCACTCCTCCCTCATCATCTACTGTTGATGTCATTATACCTGAGACTATGGGAGAAACAAGGTCTACAGAGCTAGGAAGTCCCATAACTTCCTTAACTCCTTTATATTCCACCTTTGGACTCCCATAGATGGGGCATATATATGTTGGTGACCTCACCCCTATTTCTAGAGATGAGATCCCTCCTTCCGATTATTTTTTCAGCAAGAAGAGGAAGGCTATTGTAAGGAAAGAAATTCATATGGGAGAAGGGGGTATGGTGAAGAAGCATAGGGTCTTGATAAATGGCCATAAACAAGAAGAGGAGGATTTCACTACAGAGGTAGCAAGATCCATAGGAGCCATGGCAACCACAAACATTTTTAATATGGAGAACATGAGAACAAGGATAAAGAAGAGTAACCACATGATAGCTCAATTGCAAGATCAACTAAAGAATGCTGAGAAAAACATTAGAGAAGAGGTGAATAAAATTTTGGAGCAGGCCAGAGATGTTGAAAGGCAAGAAATCCAGTCACTCAAAACTAGCCTGGATGAAATGAACCAGAGGGTACAAGCAAGTCAAGTACAGGTTACTCAACAAATGAAGCTTGTTAAATAGTTACAGGCTAAATTGAGTTTGACAGAAGGCCAGGTTGTGGACTTAAAGGATTTTCAAACCCTCTCGTTAGAAGCCCATACAAAGATAGAAGCTGAACAACAACAATTAATCTCCAAAATAGAGATCATCTAGCATTATTTTCAAGAGGTAAGAAAATCCCTTGATAACATTATTTTACTAGAAAAAGAGGCTAAAGAAGCAAGGAATACCTTTAAGAAAGAACTCGCATGTTCAGGGAACAGGGAGATGCCGAAAGATTTAAACTTTCTTTCGCAGAACAGATAAGAGGAGACATTATGCTCAAGGCATGGGAAATGAACATAGTCGAAAAAAAGAAGACAGTCAAAGAAATCAAAGATGACTGTGAGGGAATCTTTGATTCTTTGGATAAGAAAGAATTAGGATTTGAAAGAAATGACTACTTTGGACTACTAGGGAAGATAAAAATTGTGAAACAGAAGTTGGACTACATAGAGAGCTTACAGGATGTTTAGGTAGAAATTTCATATTTTAGCGAAATCAATACCAACCAGGTAGAAAAATGGCTGGTACAACCTAATTTAAAGTTGCAAATGATTAGGTCTACCGATAAAGGTTTTGAAGACCAGTTTCCAAAGGTACAAATCAAGTTTTATCTATTTGAAACTAAAGATCTCCCGACACCACCTTGAATTTTTGTTCATTTTTTAGAGAAGTGTGTTGAATGTATAGCTTCAAAAGAGGGAGAGACTTCAACTAAGCAATGAAGCATCATTCGAAATCTTATACTTTGAAATGATATACCAACGAAATGTTAATCATGGAACGATTAAGGTTGCAGTTTTGTAACTATTTTTCTTTCTTTTTCCCTAAAAAATAGGAGATCGCTAACCATCAAGTAGCGATGATCTTGTATAAATAAAAGGAGAGAAGACCACAACAGGGGCTTTTTTCCTTCTCTAAAAAAGGGCATTGTGACGAAGACATCTAAAAGAAACTTTGAATTAATAGAAAAGAAGATTGAATATTCTGGATTTTGTCAAGTCTGAGTCATGTGTTCCCATGTCTTTTCAACGTTCTTTCATATACTTTATTAATGAATGCTTGACTACAATTTACTTCAACCTCTATTGTGGAAATAAATTATTCTTGTTATTTAGATCATTTACAGTTTTTCCTTTGCATTGGTTATCAACCGATACAAGACCTGGAAATGTTTAGATTACAACATCATATTCTTCATTAATATATTTCTTGCTTCATAATCTCCTATTACAACATGATATTCCTCTTAAATTGATGCCTCACCTTGTTAGTAGTTTTATGTTTTCTTCATATCATATATGTTTCCCTTTCTTTAAATTTTAACTTTGATACAAGAAACGACCTTTGCTTCAGCCATCTCATTAATTCATGTTTTAAAATCATTCTCTTTACTTTGTGAATTAGAGATAACTAAGCATAAAAAGAAAATACAGAATTATATCTCCCTTATCTCTTATCCTTCATGACAGTACCAATTTTAAGGTAGCCTAACGTTGAACCCAGTCTTTCAGATCAAACCAACATCACTTTAAATTTATTTAACACCATTTTACAAACAAAAAGTAATCGGGTTGAGTTAGAACATTCATGGGCTTCAATTGAGAGAGATATCAGCATTGAAGAAAACTGGGAATTGAGACAGAGATAGTTGAGAAACCAACTTTAGTCTTTATCACTTAAATAGTTGTCTTTTCTATCCTCTCTCCCTCTTTCTTTTTATATGCCTTGACAATATACTTTAGATCCTTAAAGTATAAGCTCAGGAACAACATCTTGTTGGCACTGTTGTCGGGGACAAAGTAACGAAAGCCTTTTTTTCCCTGCGAAGAACGACATTGACACTTTCCTTCTTTGGTAGTGAACAAAGTTTGGAAATCTTCTAAGGCTACCTTTGTCTTTCACTTGGCAACTCCACACTGTTTAAACTGGTTCTTAACCAGAAAACACCAGGAAGAATCCAGACGACAAGTAGATTTCGCCTTCTTCCAACCCCAAAAAATTCTAAAATTAAGAAGGTACTTTCGGTAGACTGCCTTATCCACAAATAAATATCATCAACTTAAATCCACACAGTTTGACTCTAAATATCAACACAACGAATCAAGTATTCCATCCCCTAATAGGGAATACTCTACTGGTAAAGTTACACCCCCAAATTTAGATTTTGTTTTACTTATTTTTTAGAATGAAGCTTTCTTGATCATTTCCCATACCAATAGAAAATGAAGGTCTACCTCGCTTCCTGTTGTGACCGACTCCCCCTCACTCCTCAAGGTTCCTTTTGCCACCTCTCAAAACTCAAACAATTATCCTATATACCTCGATTCGGGTTCTATCGACTCTCCTACATCTTCACCTTGTGATTTTGAAGGAACCAGTCCACATTCCCCAAGATCCTTTTTCTAAAATTACATCCCTACCGATAACCCTTTCCTTCAAACCCTCCCTTGTAACCCCCAAACTTTTACCGCTAAAGCTGCAATGGCCGCAGCTGGAGCAGGTGGGGTAGGAGGTGATGTCGCAGGTGGTCCAGGAGGAGGAGCAGGTGGATAGGTACCACCTCCTCATATATTTGAAAAGGTTGCTGCAATATATGCCCCTTTGGTTCTACCAGTCCCTCTCCATGAATTGCCAGAAAATTACATGAAAAACCTGCCCAAATTCACGGGAGAAGGCGATTTAACGGTAGTCGAACACATAATTTTTTTTGATCAATTCGCTGACATTATTGGATTAGAACATGAGGATGTTTACTCCAGACTCTTGGTTCAAACATTTGAGGGGAAAGTGAGAACTTGGTTTCAAGGGCTAGCAGCCATATCTATACCTTCATACGATGAACTTGAAAATGATTTTATCAGACAGTGGGGTGAGCGAAAAGACCATCTCTATTATCTAACCAAATTCGAAGCTCTTCGAAAGAAAAACTATGAATCAGTCCTTGAGTTTACCCAACAATTCAACAAATTGTATAATAATATCCCAACTAAAGTTAAACCCTCACAACTTGTAGCGAAAGTGACTTTCACTAAAGATTTTGACCCCGACTTCACCCTTTTACTGAGGGAGAGAAGATCATTCGATATTACCAAGATGCAAGATGATGCCTTGGAAATTGAATCTAACATGATGGCATCAGGTAAGTTGAAAACCAAGTTTGAGACTGGAAACAAAGAAATAAGGAGATACAGGGAGCAAGGAGGACCCTCTGGATCAGGGAGATCCTCAGAAGATAAAATAGACAATATGGCTAGAATCCTCAAAGAACTATCAAACAAAATATTGAGAATGGAACTGGATCAAGATAAAAATGAACATTACCCTAGAAAAGAATTCAGAAAAAACCCTAATCCTCAAAACCATCAAAAACAAATTAAGAATGAAGATCAAAAAATTCAAACCCCTTTTAAAAGAGAAAACTTTATAGGAGGATAAGACATAGAGGATTTCGAGGAGTTTGAAGAGGATATGAACAATCTCGGTGATGACTTCTCACAACCTTATATAACAGTACATGATTACGAAAAGTCTCTCACTACAGAGTATCAGACTGAGAGTAATAAGAACAGTAGTGTTCCTGAAGATTCAACTTATCACAGAGTAGCAGATGATATAATGGTCGAGCTCCACTAGAAATACAACCTGAGACCTAGGAACACAACTTCCACAACTACTCCATTTAAAAAGATATTGCCGAGGGTTGAAACTTACCAAGTAGTTGCAAAAAATACTGAAAAACAAACTGCTAACGTACAGTCTATCAAAACAAAGACAGTGGAGACGTCACCCTTAAGCACATAGAAAATAAACACCCCTATTACTGAAACGAAAGCCCCTCAACCCAAGAAAGCATAAAAGAAAGGGCTAGAAAATCAAACCATGGAAACTGACAAAACCATTGGAAGTTTTAATCTAGAGAGCGAGATCAATAAGATCAAAATCCCTATTCCCCTTGTTGAATTGGCCAAAAACCCGATATACCGAAAACAAATTGCCAAAATGATTAGTTTTTCGGAAAATGAAAGTCAGGCTGATGCCATTAACTTAGAAGATGATAAGCATAACATAGTTTTTGGACCACACTTTGAAGGTGCTAGAGACACTGTTTCCCCTTTCTACATCACTTTGACAGTTTTCGATCATCTACTCCATAACTGCATGTTAGACTCCAGGGCCTCTCACAATGTAATGCCTAAAGCAATCATGGATAGACTCAGCCTAGAAATCACCAGGCCTTATGGAGATTTATATTCCTTCGACTTGAGGAAAGTCAAGTGTATAGGCATGATAAAATATTTGGTCATAAATCTTGCACAGGTACCTACAAAAAGTGCCTTAATGGATGTGGTTGTTGCAGATATACCTTCGAAATGTGGCATGCTCTTTTCTCGGTCTTGGTGTGATAAACTTGGAGGTTCTCTTCAACATGACTTACGCAACAATTCCAGTTTTCGGAGGCCAGTTCACACAATTGTACAAGGAAACTAGATTAGCGTTTATGGTTAGTGATCCTCTCAGCCCAAATAATTACCCTATATATATTGATGATCAGGATTTAGGTAATTGTATATTGTCTATAGATGATGATGTTGATGCATGTGTAGAAGAAAATTGTACAGGAAATAAAAAAGAAAAAGAACAAATAGAATAAGATGTATATAGCACTGGTGTTTGGAAAATGTTTTTTGACGGCGCCTCATATTATCTTGGAGCTGGGGCTGGAGTAATTTTTGTAGCACCCGATAATCAATTCGTTATCCCTTTCTCTTATAGGCTGCAGTGTAACGTTGACCACACTAATAAGGTATGTGAGTACGAAGCTCTAGTGTTAGGATTAAAGCCTGTTAGGAGGATGAAAATTAAAAACTTAGAATTTTTTGGTGATGTTGAGTTAATCGTGAAACAAGTCAATCGCCAGTACCAGGCCAAACATCCTAGATTAAGGTCATATCGAAATTGTGTTTGGGACCTAATCAAATTTTTTTTCTCTTCTGTTAATATTCATTTCATTCTGAGAGTTGAAAATCAACAGGTGGATGTCTTAGCCAAAGCTGCTTCGACTTTCGCACCTCCCACTGCTTTCAAACTCAAGTATCATATACAAATGAGACATAAACCTTCCATTCCCAATAACATATAACATTGGCAAGTCTTTGAGGATGACGAACAACTCAGAAAGTTTTTAGAAATGGTACACGAGTTTTCCGAAACACATGCTGGCCAAGAGAACCAGAATGACCCTATTTGGATCATGTAGGAAGGGGAAGACCCCCAAGAGTTCCAAGATAAAATCGTAAATCACTACATGTTGGTTTTAAAAAATAACCAAATACCCAAGGGCTTGATTCCCTTAGAAAGACTCTTTAATCATGATGACATCCCTTTGAAGACTACCTTACAACCTCAGCCAGAAGAAGTCGAATATTGCAATATAGGCACCAAAGAGAGTCCTAGGTTAGTTAAGGTGTCCAGGTACCTGTCCCCCAAAATCAAGAAAAAATATGTTGAATTGCTTAAAAAATACAAAGATGTTTTTTCCTGGTCCTATGATGAGTTGAGAACTTATGACATGACTATAATGGAACATAAAATTCCATTAAAACTGTTGGGTATGTGTTATATTCTTTGCATGAGTAGTAGTGTTTGAGCGCCTGCGCCGGGCGTGCAGGGAGGTTAGAGGGGGGGTGCAGGGGCAGCGCCCCCGATTTGTTTTTTTCGGGCCGACATATTTTCGCCGGGCCGAGTTGACATATTTTCGCCAGGCCGACATATTTCCGGGACGACATATTACCGGGACGACATATTTCCGGGACCACATGATATTAGGTGGTTTTTCGACACATGGTTTTTTGTCGATGGTTTTCTATTTCCGGTTAAGGAATTAGGGTTTTGGACT